>PVJD01004307.1:0-141214 GCA_004026545.1 Mormoops blainvillei | reverse complement strand
TTATAGTATACATGATTTTAACATAAGCCATTAAATAAAATATATTCTACAAAATGGAAAATTAAGGTCGAACTGAAGGGAACTGCCAAATTTCTAATAAATATTTCTTTATAATAACTGATATAAGAATCTAAAGAAACTTCTTAACTTATGAAGGAAATATTATGAAGACCTTTAAGGTTATAAGTTCATTATGTGTGTTTCTTTTAATATTATGTTTCAATTTTAGTCTGTATTGAATTCTTGACAAAAATAATGAGCAAATCATCTCATGTATATTTCTCTTCCATCTCTATATTGTTTAATTATTTTTATATCATGAAGGTGCATACCACTTATTTGCAGTGTTGAATTGTTTATTTTCTCTGTTGTTGAGTATTAGCTATATAGTTATATAGCTCCAAAATCCATTGACCACAACATCAACAATCTGGGATTCTTCAGTCTAATTAATCTGTTATCAAATATAATTTTCATACATGCTATATTCTGAGTGAGCTTATTGCGTTTTTGAAGGACAAATTGCCTGCATATCAATTTTAAATGCCACCATTCTTTCTCAGAAATTTTTAGATATCACTCTACTGTAATCTGAAGTTGAGTGTTATTATGGAAGAAGCTAAATAAAATATTTTTAAAGCATATTTGTACATGATTTGCTTTATATTTTTCTTTCAAATTCAACTCTTTGGTTTTAGAAATTTTCTTTAATTATATTTTTAATTATATTATATTATATTTTTATTTATATTATAAGTAATTTTGGCCCATTTATCCCATCTTTCTATTTTTCTCCCCAGAGTCACCCATTATGCCCTTTGTTGTTCATTTAAAATGCATTCTTTGTGATGTCTTTCATAAAATTGTACCTTTATATGATATTAAGTTAGATAAGTAGATAACGTTTGTAGATGGACATGAATAATTAGCTAATTTCAGTGTACCTACATGAATAGATATTGTTAATTTGGTCAACATCATTTGCTTTATAAAGAATAATGTGTAGGTTCTTAATGGCATAAATCAAGCTAAGAGCAATGTTGTTTCTTGTATTTTGTCTTGTTTGTTGTATGGTTCTTTTTTTTTAATTAAAAAATATCTCCTTAAAATGCTGATAGAACTGTGGGTTAGTCCATTTTAACATTAACTTTCCCAAAGCTTTATTTCTACTCAGTATAATTTGAAAATTAGAAGAAAACCTTAGAACATTGAGATATCTTGATTAACCATGCTTGTTTTGGCACTATTTCTTTGAAATAAATCTTTTCTCTTTATTGTTCATCTTGTGCTTTCAATAACCTAAACAATGGTTTATTATATAGCATTTAATTAAGAGATGTTTGTTTTCTCATCCTTCTACCATGAGTCTTCATGATATCTTAATATTAATCTAGTAATATCTAGCAAAGTCCAAATTTAGTAGCATTTTCACTCTCTGTACAACTCAGTTTCTAAGAGATTAAACTCTTCAGAACTGGCATGATTTCTGTTCTTTTTTAAAACTTAATGCTAAACTCTTTCTTTTATTCTGTGAACTACACGGTGACTTCTAAATAATTTCTTTTCAGTTTGTTTCTATTACTTGCAACCAAATAAGCAGCTGCAAGTAAGAAAGTGAAATGATTTTCTCTCCCTTCAAAAAAAGCTCTCATCTCTGGGGAAAAAAAATATGGATGCTTACAAAGTCATACTATCATGAATTATTTGTTTTGAAATATTTGTGATAATTTTTTAAATCCTTCTACATAAAACCTAAACTTGATCTTTACTGTTGCTCAACCTATTCTTGGAATGAGAATTTTCCTTATAAAAGTTTTATGGTAAATATTGTTAATAAGAAAATTGTAAAATAGAGATTTAAATTAAGATATATTGTAAAACAGCAGAATTGAAGTTCAAGTTTTGCAGTGTGCCTTGGGGAAGGCAAAGGAACTCCCTCATTGTCTTTGAGACAATGGAGTCCAGATTTGCATGAAGGGGACCCATAAGGATGTCTAGAGTCCTGTCACATCCTAATGTGTTATGGGAGGAAGCCACAGGCATAGTGTCAGGTTGTAACTAGTATATCCAACAGATCATTGAAGAAATACTATGAGTCCATTTGAAACTACCCTTATGGCTCTGCTCAACCAAGATAACAAAGATATATTAAAGAGTTTGCCCTATATGTAACATCCAAATTGTGTTTCCTCCAAAGACAGCAAATACCACAGAAGTACTTTAAAGCCTACACTTCACTTACTAGGAAAAGGAATTCAAGAAGTATACCTTTTAAGGTTCAAAATTATAGAGAATTAAGTGAATGTACTATTCTGTATACTAATTTTTTATTTCAAAATGACATAATTTATTTAAAGTAAAATCAGAGAGAAACACCACCTAAAGATTCAATTACATTTTCATAACAATAGTTCTAATTCCATGCTTTGATTTAGAAGGAAAAAAGAGTTACTACACTGTGTGAATCTAGCAGTTTGTCCTGATGAAAAATGTAAAGGAGACTCAGATGCCAAGTATGTTGTTTTGTCTTATGCTCAGCTATTAACTCTGTTCCAGCTCCAAGATTTTTACAAAAATCTTAGTCACAATCAAAAGGTCCAACAGAATTATCATGTGCTGTCAATAGCCAATGTAAAGAACTACAAGAGCGATAATGGAATGATAAGTATGTAACCAACACCCAAAATTTCTTAATTGACTATTTTATAAGAGGAAATCAGTTTGATAGCAGTAAAATCAATGCAGAAACCATAACCTGGACACATGCAGATACATTCCTGTACAGGCTGAATTATGTCACTCCCAATTCATGCATTGAAATTCCAACCCTCAGCACTACAGAATAGAACCATATTTGGACATAGGGCATTTTAAGAGGTAGCTAAGGTTAAGTGAGGTTACGTGGGTGGCCCTAACCCATGTATTTGGAGATAGGACTTTTAAAAAGGTGATTAAGTGAAAATGAAGACAGTAGGGCAGGGTCCTCATCCAATATGACTGGTATCCTTAGAAGGAGAGCAAGAAAAGTAGGGACACATGCATACAGGGACAAGACCACATGAGGATGTACCAAGATGACTGCCATCTGCTCACCAAGGAAAGAGGCTCCAGGGAAACCAAATCTGCTGAAACCTTAATCTTGGACTTGAAGCCTTTGAAACTGTGAGAAATAAATTTCTGTTGTTTAAGTCACACATTGTGTGGCATTTTATTGTGGCAGCCCTAGAAAACTAATATAATTTTCATCTTCCCAAAGGTTTCTTTTCATGACACTGTTTGTTTGTTTTTTAACCTTCTTATTGTGAATTAGATCATCTTTTCTTCATTTGGAACAAACACAGTACAATGAAACAATTCTTTATGGTGTAGCTAATTTTTCAAGCTCTAAGCGTCTAATGTAATACAGGCATAATGCATGCTAAGTTCACACAGTGGCTTAACTATTGCTATATTTGTTAAGATCCCAATCCTTAATTCTAAAGCATATGCTTTGACTTTCTTGGTTTGCTAAAAATTCAAGTGTACCCTGTCGAAAGTCATTCAGTAGTGGAGGATAAATCTAGCAAAAGAAAAATGTTTTACTAAATTAAATTCATGGTGTTTACACAGCTTGATAACATACTCCCAAAGATCTCAATACTGTATCTATCTAACTGTTTCAGTAAGCTACATAAAAGTTTCCCAGAGTGAACCTTTGACTGAATCATTATTCTAAAGCCTATATTGACCAAAAATATAAATTCAATACTGTATTCTCCTACCTCATTTAAGTGAAAAATAGGTGTATGAAATAGAAAGATGGCTGGATTAAGTCTTGGAGGATTTGCTTTTGTTTATCTACACTAACCAAGTTTTTATTTGAGACAATTGGTGACCACTGGAAAATTACAAGGAGTTTCCACTTCCAAAGTCTGATGTTTTCCATTGAGAAAGCAGTTGGCCACTTGCTTTCACAGGAACAATCCCTGGTCAAGACATAAGCTCTGGTAGTCATTTACTCTTTGCGATTAAGATTCTTAAATTCAAATTTATGTGTCGCTCTTTAGACTGAATTCTAAACATATTTACAAACATAGAGCTAGACATAAATAGCAGGTGCTCTTCTCCCGATGGCTACTACTCTTGGGGCAAGTCTGCCCATAACAGGACCGATCCTCTCTTGACGTGCAAAATGGCTTGGACTGAATGGAGGTTGTCAAATTCTGTAGTTTCTATTGTTTTAGAAACATGCACAAGTCCCCAGAACTGCATATGAAAAGGATGAAGGAAATCAGTAATGTTGAGTGTTTAATTTGGGTCAGACGCTTGCTATGAACCTTTCCTAAAGCATCATAGTAATCCCTTCCAAGGATCTTTTAAAGTAGTTATCTGTATCCCAAATTTAGAAAAGAAAACAAGGCTAATATTGGGCTAAAAATTTATTGAAGGGCTATCTAATGCTATCTGAAATCTATCCCACTGAAACCATCTTAGACTGAGTGTCTGTCTGTCTCTTGTAAATACATAGTAACCCACTGTGCCTGCATTGTTCTTATGACATTTGAGGTCACTGAGAGCACTGAGACACAGCAGTTTCAACAGCAAGTAGCCAAACCAAAGAAGACATTCTTATATAATAAAACATTTGGCCAGAAAAACAGTGTCAGATGGACCATGAGTCAGCACAGTTTTTTTCTCCCACTACACAATCTGAATTGACTCATTGGAGTCCTCTGTTAAAAATGTTTGTGTCCTGACCAACACTATCCCACAATTTATAAGTAAAAACAGTTATACTTTGAGTTATGTAATGCTTTCTCTTCTGAAGGAGTTAACTGGCCTTTAAAAATTCAACTTTAATACTTGGGGGAAGTGTTTATGTTATGGTTTGTGGTTTATAAAAACAATAAGAATGTTTATTTAGAAACCCCTGTGTTAGGCACTTGGCTGAATGATTTTACACATGTCAGGGAGGAGAGGCAGAATAGTTTGTTATTTGAGAAAGAAATTCTGTATGAGTGGGTCATCATTAACATGTAAATTTACTGTATTATTGCCTTACGGGCACATTTTTTTTCTTATTTGTCTCTCTCACAACTCAAAAACGAATCATTCAAGACTCAGTTACTTGGCATTCCTTTTTGACTAGCCAAAAAGCAAAGAAAGAAATGAAGGAAGGCATTTGCTCATGCTAAGAAAACCTCCTTTAGGAAGCTGAAAGGGGCTGTAATTAGTTCTAAAATACCATCTTATATCCACTGTGCATATATTTTTCACACACACGAAAATGAACATCGGAGACTAAAGGGCTTGAAATGTAAAGTGATGCCCCTAAACTTGATTTAGAAGGAGTTGTAATGCAATTCCCAGTTACTGGATTGATTTGATAGTCTTATCTTGGGAAGAAACTGAACCCTGCAGGATCACTGATATTTTCTAACTCCTCTCTGATTATTGTTATAAACTGACAGTGATTGATTTTGAGTAATTATCCTAAAAAAATGAATTAGATTAAAAAATAATCTTCCTGATTGTAGAGGAGCCTGGCTCCTTTTTGTAATTAGTCCCTTTTTAGAAAGAATAATGATTCAACTAACAAAATGAATTTCTTACATGCTAAACTACTTGACTTTGTCTTGAAAAGAACTACATAAGTTAAAGGCCAAATTTTAGTAAAATCCCAATTGTAGGTAAACTTCGTCTGAAAGGAAGCAGGTTATAATTAAAGTAGCTAGGAAATCAGAACCAGAGGGCCTGAGATACATTCTTGGTTTAGCAATTAGTTAGTT
Organism: Mormoops blainvillei; assembly: GCA_004026545.1. Taxonomy (NCBI): domain Eukaryota; kingdom Metazoa; phylum Chordata; class Mammalia; order Chiroptera; family Mormoopidae; genus Mormoops; species Mormoops blainvillei. The sequence continues at coordinate 135,446 of PVJD01004307.1, read as the reverse complement.
GTGTAAGCCCAGAAGACCTCTCTGTGTCTGATATTCTGCGTCTGTAAAATGAACGAGTTCAAAGAGATGCTCTCCAAGGGCCTATTCTCTTGTAACATTCTGTTTGGTTTTTTTTTTTTCTTTTTGTGTTATACAATTCAATCTTATGTAAAGCAATGTCCATTTTCTAAAGTAACATTGTAGAACAATTAAGGGAAAGTATGAAGGAAGACTAGCTAATAGGAGAAATAATTGTTTCTTCATGTTTCATTGCTTATAGGAAGAAGCTCTCAAGAGTGGTGCTTCTTCAACTTTAATTTGTATTCAAATCATCCAGGGATCTTGTTAAAGTGCAGACTCAGACTCAGTAGATTTGAATAGAGGCCTGAGAACTAGCACATTCCTGAGTGATATACTTGCTGTTGGTTCCAGAGCACAGTTTGAGTTGCAAGACTCTAATTGTAAAACTAAAGGGTATAGAAGAATCTGGGAAATTAAAAAAAAAAAATCTGATTCTAGGGTTAGCTCCAGTTTCAGGGATGGCATGAAGTTACAAACTCTGAATTCTTAACAAGCACCCTGTGTGATATTGGTGTCAGTTTCAGGAACCAAAACTTAATACATTTTAGAATTACTACCATAGTGTCGTAAAAGGGATTTACCTACCAGCCCTTTATTCTGTCCAGGTGCTCTATTCAAACCTAGCCACTGACTAATTTATTACTGACTTTGTCTTCAAAATAACCTTGCAAAACCAATTCTATGGTTTACTTGTGTTAGTCTTTTCATTTCATGAATTTTCTGTTGTCTTATTAGAATGGCAGTTGGGTGTGGAAGGCTTTTGTTTGTTTGTCTGTTTTTTGAACTTAAATCTAAGGATCTTTCTACTTCTGTAGAAAGTATTTGTAAAGTCACCAAAAAGGAAGCATGCTATCGTGGTTGGAAGACCCTACGGGAAGAGAGACCAAGCCCTGATTCTCACTGCTAACCATTCTTTCGTTGCTTTCCTCATACCTAAAACTGAGAGATTTGGGGCATTGCCAGCTAAATGAATCACCAAATTACTTGTTAAATTAGTTATAACTTCTCAATAGTATCATGGTTTAGAGTGAGTCACCAATGAGAAAAATAATGATTAGAGTTTAGAGAGATAAGGGCTATAATTTACAGAATGCTTTAAAGTAGTTACAAAAGTTCTTTATTCTAAGTAAAATATTTGACATCTATTTCACTTGTAAGCATAATGAAAATATGAGATTAATATACAGATTGGGAATGGTATGCATATGACTATATATATGTAGTTCTGTTGGGTAATATTGAAAGCTTGTTAAATAAACAGTCATGCTCATTCTGGAGACTATATCAGCCAAGGTTCTCCAGAGAAACAGAACCAATAGTAGATAAATATATAGATACATATGAGGGGATTTTTTATAGGAATTGGCTCATGCAGTGAAAGAAGTTAAAAATCTCAGGATGTGTTGTCTGCAAGCTAGAGAACCAGGAAAGCCAGTAGTGGAGTTTACTGTGAGTTTGAAAGCCTGAGCATTGTGATACAAATGACGTTAACCTGGTCTGAGTCAGAAAGTCTGAGAACCGGGAGATTTTACATACAAGGGTAACAGAAGATGGATGTCCCTGATCAACCAGAGAGCATTTGAATTCACCCTTCCTCCACCTCTTTGCACAGTACAGGCCATCAATGGGTTCGATAATGCCAGCCCACACTGGAGAGGGCCATCTGCTTTACTCAGTTCAACAATTCAAATGCTAGCCTCTTATGGAAACTCCCTCTCAGAAACACCCCCGAATCATGTTTTACCAGCTATATGCATCCCTTAGTTCAATCAAGTTGACATGAAATTAATCATCATGGGGAGAGGGGAAAACAAGGGCATCAAAACTTCATGTAAAAAATTTAGAGATAAAGCTAGTCAATTATATTAAACACATTACATACTTTCTCTCATGTGATGCAGTAATTTATCTTCTGTGCATCTAATCCAAGAACCCTCCCTTGCCCTTCCCACGTTCATCTACAATGTTTCATTCAACTAATATTTATTGGTTCTTAACCATGTACTGGAAACTGTTCTAGACTTTAGGGATAGAGTGAGGGACAATAAAAATAAAATTACCCTCAAGTATGTCCCAATATCCTACTGGGATATATGAGGTCTGTCCGAAAAAATTCCGGCCATTTTTAATATAACAAGAAGAGTTTGAATGACATCGATGTTACCTGGCAGCCAAGGAGAGTGGAATGGATTACACATATGTGAACAATGACAACTTCACAGTACTAGTCAGTGGGGGTGGTAGAGGCCATTGAATAAGCATGCGTACTGTGTGGCTGTTACATTTAAAATGACTGAGCAAGTAGAGCAATGAAACTGCATCGAATTTTTCATTAAACTTGAACATTCCTCCACAGAAACTATTTGGATGATTCAGAAGGCTGCAGCTATGGGCAACACGTGATTGGCAGCTTCTTCAAGACAGCACACCTGCTCAGGTATCACATCTCGTGCAAAGTGTTTCGGTGAAACATCAAGTCAACCAGGTTAGTCAGCCCCCTACTGCCCAGATTTGGTACCCTGTGACTTCTGGCTGTTCCCAAAACTAAAATCACCTTTGAAAGGGAAGAGATTTCAGTGACCAGTGAGATTCAGGAAAATATGATGGGTAGCTGATGGCAACTAGGAGAACCATGGGATGTTCTGAGGTGCCTACTTTGAAGAGGACTGAGACATCATTGTCCTATGCACCATGTTTTTTGTACCTTGCATTTTCTTCAATAAATGTCTTTATTTTTCATATTACATGGCTGGATACCTTCAGGGCAGACTTTGTATTCTAGGGAAAGTGAAAACAAATAAGAAAATTAAACTTTTTAGCATGTCAGCTGCTGGAGGTGAAAATTTCTATGGAAAAATAATAAAGTAGAAGAAGGAAATGGAGACTGTTGGGAGGAGGGCGATTGTAGTTTCTTAGAAAAGAAAGGCTTCACTGAAAATGTGACATTTGATCAGGGACCTGAGGAAGGTGGAGAGTGAGCTCTGCAGTTACACGGGTTCCATCAGTTTCTCCAGATGGTGAACAGAAAGGACAGGTGCCCTCGTGCATGTGGCAAGTTCAAAGAACAGTAAAAAGATCAGTGTGACTGGATCACAGGGAGCAAAATTGGGGGAAAATACTGTTTAGGCACTCTGTATGCTGAATTTGGAATTTTGGCTTTTACTGTGAGTGAAGTGGGACATATGAGCAGTTTTGAATAGAGACATCACGCTCTGTGATTTTCATTTCAAATGGATCGCTGTGGCTCTTATGTTCAGAATAGATACTAGGAAGAAAGGTGAGAGTATAAAGATGAACTAAAATAGGAGTTGGCTCCCTACGACTCATAGTTTCAATCTGACCAGCTTACTGTTTTAGTAAATAAAGTTTTATTGGAACACAGCCACACTTGCTCAGTTGCATATTGTAAGACTGCTTTCATACTGTGGCAGGGTTAAGTAGTTGCAACGGGGAGCTTACGGCCTGTAGTACCTAAAATACTTACTATTTGGTCTTTCACAGACAAGAAGTTTGCATGCTTCTGAACTGGAATGTTATTGCAATAATCCAAGTGAATGGTAATGGCTGTTTTCAAAACAGAAGTAGTAAAGATAAGGAGGAATGTTTGTAAATGCAAGAATGTGCTGACAGAGGAGAGGTATGCGAGAAAAAGAGTAACCATGAATGATTTTTTTTTTTTTTTTTTTTTGCCTGAGCAATGGAAAAGTCAGAGTAGCTATTTACTGATTTTAGAAAAGTTGTGGGAAGGGCAGGTTTGGAGGTACAGATCATTAGAGTAGCCTTTGAGATACCTAAGGCATCCCAACTGATATGTCTACTGGCAATTGCACATCTAAGTTTAGAGTTCAGCAGAGAGATCTGGGCTGGAAGTTTTTAGCATATAAGCAGTATTTAAATTCATGGATGAGATCACAGGGAATTAATGTGATAGAAGGTAAAAGTTTTAAGATTAGAACTGAGGCTTGGGGATTTTCAGTTTTTGGAGGTCAGGTAGATATTGTAAGACCAGCAAAGTGGAATGAGAAGGAGCAGCTAGTAAAATAGGATAGAAAGCAGAGCACAACAAGTCCTTGATGCCGAGTGAAGAGAGTGTATCAAGGAGACCATCATCAGCCATATTAGGCACTGCTGGTCTTTTAGATAAGATGAGGATGGAGCATTTATTATCAGCTTTGAACAATGTGGAGACAGTGATAACCTTGAGGGAAGTTTTGGCAGCATATGGGGTGAAATCCTGATTGGACTGGATTCAAGAGAAAATGAAAAGGAAAAAACTAAAGACAGCTTATTAAAAAACTGTCTAGAAGTTTTCTTCTAAAGAAGAGCAGATAAAGATGTGGTATTGAGGACTTCTTCCCATTTTTTTTAAGATGGGAAAAATAACAAAATGCTTGTATGTTCTTAGGATAATTTAGTTAAGAGGGAAAAATTATTATTCAAAAGAAAGAAAGAAAATTTTGGAGTGTTGTATTTGAGCAGGTGTACAAGTGGTAGGGATGTCCTTCGATGAAACCACAGGCTGTTCATTCAAAGTGACAGAAGGGAAGGCAGAGTGTATAGACACAGATACGAATAGGTGATTAGATACAATTGTAGCTGCTTGCAACATTTTCTTCTGTTCACTTTTTTTTTCAGCATAGGTCAACAGCCTGAGGGTCAAAATGGAGAAGAGGTCTTGGAGGTATGATGAGACTAGAGAAACAGAGGGTATGCAAACATCTAAAAGGAGGATTAAGTGAATAGACTCGGAGGATATTCTAGAACTTCTACATCATACTAAGTGTTAAGGTTCACAACAAAAACTAAATTATAACAATGACTTAAGATGAAAATAAAGATACAATAGGAAGATAAATAATAAGATAAACAGTAGTTTAACACTTTCAGTAAATGAACTATTGAAACCATTAAAATGATTTTCTGATATGTTTAATAACATGGAAAAAAATCTCCTCCAGCAATATTCGAAACTATTATTATCACAATTTGCATAGATAAGTATTAAGACTCCAAAGTCACATAGCTGGCAAGTGATAGCCAGGTCTATATGCTTTTAACCTGATTAGCACACAGCTTAGATTTGCATTTTGTTTAAGTACCTGAATTACATGGTTAATTGAAGTTAGCCTTTTTGTAAACCTACAACATTTTTAAAAATAAAAAGTATTATAGAGATAAGTATCCCTTACCTTCTACTTGAATAACTGTATCAACTGCAATAGAAAACTTTTCATATAAAGTCACTTCATTTCTTCTCAATATTCTAGGTCATCACTCTGAACTACTGAGTTCTTGTTTCTGTCATTTAGTACCTGGACCATATGTGTGTCAACATATTCATTACCAGTTCTTTGTCATTCACACATTTGTGTCAATGAAGTATGTAAATTACCAATATCTTTAATATGCTAATTCGTTCTTCAAAAATAGTATATAAAATGACAGAATTACAAGAGTTTCCTTGAGCAACGTGAGAAGCAATGTGTGACTAAATAGAATAAAGTTTAGATGTAGATAAATCAAAAATCAAAACCCATATTTAATGTGTTTTAGTGTGGGTCACTCATCTATGATTTTTTAAAAGCAAAAATGGTTTCGAGTTTTAGTTTTAGCCTCAAAAGATAGTTTAGGTTTTCTCTAAACATGTGACTTTTCTCTGACCTCTAACAGCTGGCACTTGGATGATCTTACTTAGTTCCATGACCATAAAGAATAATTACCTACATGCTGATGACTCTCAAATCATGTCTTCTGGACAACTCTCTCTTCCCTGATCTTCAGTCACAGTGTTCACCTGTCTTCCTGGCATCTCTCCTGGGGTAATTTGAACATAATACATTCAAAACAGGTCATTGGAGATTTTTGCATCTTTACTATGAGTAAAGACTAAAGACCTTTCTTCACAATCAGATCATTCATATGCCAGAAAATGTCAGCATCACTCTGGAAGAATGCAGTTACTTTCAAGGAAAGCAGAGGAGCTCTGGGAGGGACTTCAGTCACATCAAGGTAGAATTTAGTCTTCTTGGAATGAAAAGAAGAGGCTTTATGTTGACCACTGGCTACTGTTCACACACTCTGTAGTCATGTACAGAAGATGATCAAGGGTGTCACGCTGGCCTCCTGTTACAAAATAAGATTTGTGTCACTTCCCCATCCACCTCATTATTTAGAATGGGTCTCTTGTTGAAGTGAGACATTTCTTGGTTAAAAATATTCACAGGGTTTGGATGAGGTGAGACATTTCTTATTCCACATTTCAAGTAGAGAAAGATGAGTTAATTCTTGAAGAAAATGACACTGAACTTGTATCAAGTTCAGCTATACTGACTCAGCAAGCAGTACAATTGTTAAAAACAGAAAAGTTGAGGATGATGTCTATGTCCCCAGAACAGGTAAATCCAGCAGGCTGATGAGTAATGATGTCCAAGACTTGTCAAGCTATGGAAACAACAAGATGCCCGAAGGACCCTAAGACCTATTTATGATATTTTAAAGAGGCCATGAAAGCTCTCTATCAAGAAAACAACACAAAACAACCAGATCATCCTATTTCCCTTTCTAGCCTCAGCTATTTTCTGTTTTTATAAAGGAATCATCACTTGCTCAAGCCAAGAATCATCCTTCATTCCTCTCTTTCTCTCTAAACTATATTTTCTCACTGAACAAATTTGCTAGTTCTGCCTCTAAAATACATGTCTTTTCAAGCTACTCTTTTGCTCCCTGCAATTTCTTAGTCCCATTCCTTCTTCCTAATTGGTCCACAAAACAAATCTTTTTGGAAGATCATTCAGATCACAACAGTTTCCTATGTAAAGCCACTCTATGGCTTTCTGTCATACTAGAATAAAATTGAAACTCCTTACCCTGATCTATGAGACACTATATAATTTGGTTCCTACCTGGGTTCCTATCCATCATGCTCCCCCTAGATTTTTCTTTGGTGGTGCTGTTCTTTATTTTCTTTGAAGCCATGGAGCTTTTCTAGTCTTAGATACTTTGTATCCATTCTCCCCTCTACCCAGACCACTTTTCCATAGTTCTTATTCTTTATATCTCATGTGAAATGTCACACACTGAAGAGAAGTGTTTCCCTACCATCCTATCTGGAATAGATTTCCCACTTTGAACTGTGTTCTCTGTCAGAATATCTGCTTATTTCTCCTATAGAAGCTACTAGAACTTTTGCGTATCTTGTTTACCCATGTATTTTATTTCTTATTTCTGTCTCACTGATTTCTCATACCAGGTCACTGAAACCCCAGTGTCTACCACGTATCACGTTCTTTATAAATACTTTTTGAATGAATGAATGTGTGTACTGTTTTCACCCCTTGCAGAACCTATAGTTCATGGCCATAGTTTATAAACCCATTAGTTTCCATGTGCAGATTACAGGTGATAATTGCCTTCTCAACACTTCATTATTCCCTACTTTTAGCATAAAAGGATTCTGTTTTAAGCAATTTCTAGACCATGTTAGTATATTAAACTTCTAAATCTTTTTCTTCTTTCTCCCTGAATAATTCCAGTGGGTATTTATAGGGAAAGCATTTAGCTGGATACCCCCAGCTGTTTCTCATTTTCACTCAGGTTCCTACCTCTGGGTAGATGCTTCCCCTATTTTAACCACCTCTGAACAATGTTAACATCACACAAATCAAAATGCAAATTTAAAGAGCAAAGAGGTTTCTTTTTCCCCCTTCCACCATTTGCATGAGCTGGGCTTCTGCATAAAATCGTAGAAGTTAGTAAAGATAAAACAAAACAGGAGTTTGAATGTGGGAGGGGGGTGTTTAATCCAAAAAATTCATCTCAAGTGACTGAAATCACAGCATGAGGCATGAGTCAGTGCGTTTATTAAGATGTTGCATAGCCAGCTGAAATAGATCCTATTTTTATATCACCAACCATGCCTTTGGCAAATAAACATGACTGTAGCCATTCAGTTTTAATTTTAGAGATGCCAGTTCCAAATGTACAGTGATCTTTAACACAGATTCCAGAATGTCACAGAAAGGTATAATCAGAAATCATATGTCATACCTCAAACTTCTGCTATTGGTGTCTTGAAAACTACACTGTCTTTGGAGATTAATGAATTTATACATAAAACATCTACTTGACTGTCCTGTGTGTCCTAGAGGGCATTAGCAACTTTCTCTTTCATATTCTGTGCTAGAGGACGATGGGCCAGCAGGAGAGTTGAAATTCCACTGTTGCTGATCAATATACTGGCAATATACCCCATATAATACTCCCCTAGAGTTAGCAAACATGTTCACTTTCACTATCTCATTTAAAGTTTTATCTATCATCAGGCACTTAAGGACCTAGGGCTTTGTAGTAGTCAATGTTCTCCAGAAAAATAGAGTCAATCAGACGTAGAGATAGGCATTAATTTGGATCTATGGATATATAGCTATATGAACATATAGATATGTAGATACACAGACATATAAATATAGACATTTTGACCCCAGGAGAGGGAAGGACAAATTATAAGCTCAGGAAAGTAAAAATGAGTGCAGCCACTCCCACTGCCAGAGAAGAGCTGCCTAGGCCAAGACAGAAGGTAAGGATAAAACTTACTCTTGGCCTTCCTCTTCTCTTCTCCTTAGTCTACAACATCATCATTCCTGCAACAGAAACAGCCATGTAACTTTTCCAGAATACGAGAAACACTATTCTGGCTACATATTAGAAATAATTCAAGGTTTTCTTAGAGGGAATGCCAATACAACATGTGGCCACCTTGGTGGTTGAAAGGCAGTAGCGTAACCAGTTGAGAAAGGGCAAGGGAAGACTCTTTATTTTCCACATGATTTTCAAGTTTTTCTTTAAGTCTAGAGAAGGATGCAGCAGATAGCTGGGATATGGTCTAGTTTGTAACACCAAAATCTATCCAGTTGGGTAAAAGGGTCCCAGAGAAGAGGAAGAAAGGGGAGCAGTTATGCCTCTGCAGTATCCACGATGCCATGAGGCTTCAGAGAGCTTGCTCGTTTAGGGGTCAGAAGACTACCGAAAGCAGCACATGGCAAAGTAGTAGCCCACCTGGCCAGCCTCCCAGAGAGCATCATTAGTCTGATAAATCAGGAAACAGACCATAGCCTTCATTTGTTATGTACATTAGCAACTGATTCCAACTAGGCCTTAGGGCAAATGACATTGCACTGGAGCTCAGGATATTTCACAAGAAACTGCGTACAAGGAAACCAAAGTCAGAATAGTAGATACTATCACCCTGTAGCATGAAAAAAGGGAGGCATAGACAGAACTCTGAATTTTGAAGCAAGGGTACCAAAAGAAAAGACTATTCTCAATGAGTGTTCAACTGTATGGACTATTACCAGCGAAGGCTAAAAACCTCCCTTTGGAATGTGGAAGTCATTAGTGACTGTAATAAGAAGAGATTTTATGAAGAAGAGAAGAAAAAGACAGAAGAGAAGATCAAAGACAAAGTGGAGCAAGTAAGCTGCCGAGTAAGTGAGAGAGGAAAGAGTGGATGAGGAACTAGAGGCAGCAGCAATGGTCCTTTCAATAAATTTAACAATGAAAGAAAAATTGGGTAAGTCTTGGAAGACGAATGGAGTAAGACAAGGTTGTTTTTCCCTTGCTATAGCATTAATTTGTTTTATGGAAGAATCCTGAGCATAGTTGCTGTTTTGTGGAAGGACCCTGAGCATACGGAGTGTAGCTCATACTCGTCATAGACTCCAGGGTGAGCGGCAAAGACAACGAGGCCTCTGCTTTGCAAATAAGACAACTGAGGCTTTAGATTGATTAACGTATCGAAGGACGCAGAGATGGATGATTTATTTGGACAAGAAGCAAGACTGTTTGTGCATAACCTTCTACTCTTCTTTCTTTATATTGAGCATCTTCATATGCCTCAGAAAACTGGTGGGTGCTGTGACTGCCTAAGAGACCCATAGTATCCCATTTTCCTTACAGTGTTTGATAAACATCTGAAGTTTTTGTGTTCTTTGCATTGGAGGGAGTCATGGTTGTAACTCATTTCTTTCCATGAATTTTCTGGTGCTCTTTACTCCAAGCACAGAGGGCTTGGTCAACGGGCTGCATCAACAGGAAAGCAGAGTGGTATAGGGCAGTATATCTCTCTGGCATTTCTCTTCTGGCTTGTGATCAGTTCGCTGTGTCCCTTGTGGTTGTAATTTCCATCAGAAGGCCCTCTCCATATAGTTATCCTTTTTATGTTCCAGTAATAGACTTCTCCCATTGGCTCTTTAGACCTAGAGGGTGCTATCCTCAATGTATTATACTATCCATTGATAATATCTTTAAACTTTGGCCAACCCTTGGAAAATAATTTCTTATTAAAATTTCCTCCAATTACCCCATTTGAGTGATTGGTCTCTTGACTAATATGTTATAGCGTAGAAAATGGATTCCCCAAGAGCATTGAGTTTGGGGTAATAATCTTCAATGCCAACACCATCTTGCTTGCTTTGTTACAATAACCTCTTATTGGTCTCCCTGCTTGTACCCTTGTTCCACTAAAGCCTATCTTCAGCATAGCAGCCAGAGTGACTTTGTTAAAATGGAAGAAAGATCAGATTATATCCCTTCTTAAAGCTCATAGAGCTCTGGCTGGGTGACTCAGTTGGTTGGAGTATCGCCCCATGTACCAAAAGGTTGCAGGTTCAATTTCCACTCAGGGTAAATACCAGAGGGAACCGATCTCTCTCTCTCTCTCCGTCCTTCTACCTTTCCCCCTTCCTTCCTCTCTAAAATCAATAAACATATCCTCAGGTGAGGATTAGTAAAAATGCTCTTGGAGGGCTTTAAATTGAAAAGTCCAAGACATCTTTACGAATCCAATCAACCTTCCCCAGTCCAGTTCCCTTACTTCCCCTGTCTGATACCTACAAGTATCCCCCTCACATACTCCACTGCTTCACACCTTTTGCTGTATTCCAGGCATTCTCCGGCAGGGGATCTTAGCACGTGCTAGTCCTGCTGCCAGTAATGTTCTTCCTCATGGCCTTTTCACTCACCAATCCAATTTTAGCTTTCAAATTTGGGCTTTAAATGAAACCCCAGCTAGCCTTAGACTTTCTAACCTAGTGTTTCTTTCACCCCCTCCAATGTTCTTATCACACACTAACATATATACTTTGTATCATCTAACCCTAAAAAAAAAATTCATAGCAATTTGTTTGTTTTTGTTTGCTGCTCTACTCTGAATGCCTGCAAAAAGTACCAGGCTCTTAGTAGGACAAGTGAATGGACACAGATATATTCACTGGAGTTCAATCATACTTTATTCAGGTCATAGTGACTTCAATTGCAATGTAATACTGAGTAAACTAATTAAACCAAACATCTAAGAAATTATTGAAACTAATAGTTTTATGCTGAAAATTTCATTGCTCCCTGACACTCATATCTTTTTAATATGCACAAATAGGCAAATTGAAAGTCTTAATTTACTCTTAAATCAATGATTGAAAATAATGTAAGTAAAGTAAATTAGTGGACCTAGATGTTTGAACTAGCTCTATGAGTAACTTATACTGCATAACCTAAGGCATAGTTACTTTAATTTCTGTAATCTATTTTCCTTAGCTGTAAAATTAGGGAGAGAATTAGATGATTCCTAAGGTTCATTCTTCCTCTGAAATTCTGAGAGGTGGTTGTTGTATAAAATACTTATTGAATATATGATTATATTATTTAAAATGTCACCTACCATTATAGTGTTACCAATGCTAAGCACCACTGGTAAGTGGTATGTATAGGGCGCACATAGATTATCATTTGCCTTTCATATTATTTGCTAACAGTGTATCACTAAGTCTCTTTCTGGAGGATAAGAATGGATAAAATAACTACAAATGACCCATTGATTGGGATGAAAATATCATTTTGAGTTGACTGTTTTTCACCAATATATTGGGAATATATTAAAATATATATAAAATATGTAACAACAGATGAAGTATGTCAGGATTTTAGATTATATTACAATAAGTATTTTTGTCTTTTATTTTTCTAGAAATTGAGTACCATGTCACAGATGTTCAAATCTAAGCAAGAACTTAAAATGGTCTCAAATGAGTACTTTAAATTGAAGATGAACCTTTTGTGTTTCACATATTTTTCACCTTTAGGTCTCAAAATAGACTCCTGAAAGATTTATGTAAAATTTATAGAGGTCTTCAGATGGTTCTCTTTATCTATTTATGGGTCTGAAAATATGGAGCCACAAATTTCTAAATTTTTCTCAGTGCCTATATTGTGGCAACACAGCAAAAATCAGATGCTATTTATCATTTTTGAATTTTCACCACCAGAAATATCATTAATTTTAATGATAAAATCCTGTTATACCTTGCATAGAGTTGACCTTTTGAGCTCTCAGGCAGAATGTACTATATAACCAGAAGATGGTATTATTGTTATTTGAAAATGAAATAGAATTTCTTATCCTTTCATAATAGCATGACAGACAAAAATGTATGCATCTTTCATAACATTTTGTGCATAATAGTAAGTGCAATATTCATTTTGAGAATAAGTATTTCCTCTATGTTTATATGTATGTCTTCTTTGAAATTACTGAAAGTAAAAACAAATAAATATATACAATTTTTTACATGTTTCTAGCAGGTAGCTGGGATCATGTTTTCCTACCTTTATTGTTTTATCTGCCTCAATTGTTTTCAATAAAATCAGAACTCAAATCATTAGTTTTTAATATACTAAACCTCATAAATGTTTTCCCCCTACAAAATAATTTTCTTAACCTGCATCAATTCATCTTCATTATGAAATTGAAACAAATTCTCACCTGAGTAAGAGATTCAGTATCTGCCAGACATTTGGACAGTGGAAAATTCTTTTGTTTAGAAAACAAAGAACTCACAATTTCTGGCCTCTTATAGCTTGATGATATTTGTTTCCATCATGTCATTTTACTTATTGTACAGTCCGTAAGAGAATGTGTTCTACTGGCTTCAAACGTGGTCTCGTAACAGGCATCGTTCAAAGAAAAGGCTCTCTGCATGCATCACAATTTCTTCCTTGCTGCTGCCATTTCGTATACACTTAGGTAATACATCCATCCTCATTAGGATCCGTTCTTCCTTATGGACAGCCTATTCCAACAGTCAAGCAAGCCAGTTCTTCTCTTGGTTTTAAAATACCCTCACAACAGTCATTCTCACTGCTTTCTTTCTGTGGTCCCCAGTTAACACCATTTAAAAAATAATAATATCTCCTGTACTTATTTATACCAATATTATGTAGCAGACCTTAAGCATAGGAGGAAGCACACAATGCAAAAGGTGACGCTAAGGGAGGGCATCTCCAAGCAGTCTATTTGAAGTAGGTAGAGCCCCCAAAGAACAGCTCTGAAAAAGTATGTTTAATTATTGCTTAGAGCATAACTATTTTATACTTCTAGTCATCTATTTAATATTTTTAAAGTGCACTTCTACTTTTCATGAATCTTCCCTGTTCTATTATTATTTTTATAATTTCACAAGTCTCCCTTAGAGAAAGTACATTGCAAGTTAGAAAATTATCTGATATGGAAAAGGGAACAATGACACATGTATTTGAGAGATTGTGTGATATAGTGGAGTAAAAACAATTAACTGGGAGATAGGAGATATGGGTTGCTTTTTGGTGTCATTTGCTACATTTGTGACAGGACAAATCCTATGATTCCTGTATTCTTTAGTTTTCATACCTAGCAGTGAAAGAAACGACCGCCTTATTCTATCTTTCATGTATTCGAGAGTTTATTGTGAAAGTTATATATATGTGAAAGTACTTTAAAAGATAAAATGTTTTAAAATATTTAAACATCATTTAAGACTATATAATGTTATATATAAATATGTAATAATTAATAATAATAATAATAAATATATATAATAATTAATATATTGTATATATGCCCTAAATATACATTGGAATATAGCCTATATATCAATACAGAATCAACTTCCCTTTTCCTTCACACACACACACACACACACACTCACACACAATTCCTTCCTCAATTATATGATAAACAGTTGAAAACTCCTCTGCATGGGCATCTACAATTCCAGACTCTCTCTTCTTTTAACTATTGATTTTTTGTCAGGTTCTGTGCAATTGTCTCATGCCACTTTTAAAAATCTTTACAGGATACTGTCATCAATAAATAATAACAAAACTACACATACTTGGCTGTCAGTTTGAAGGTAATCACACTCTTCCACTATATTTTAACACAGATACATTTCAAAATAGTTCTTTCTGAAGCTTGTGATCCACTAGGCATAAGCCCAATACTCATTCCCTATGCAAAAATATATTATTTATTTATTTTTTTACTCCTTTAATTTTTTCACTCAAAACATCAGTGGATAGGCCTATCTCTTCATTGTACTAGCTCCTGTTTTCATGATCACACACTTTAGATGACATCACATGTTGTTCCCCAGACTACAGCAAACATACTACAACTAACAATACTTAGTAGTACTGTGTCTTATTTTCTCATCTCTAATAAAGAGATGGTAATAATAGTACTTAAAATTTTTATTTGGATTAAGTTAGTAAATGAAATATAATGTACATATAAAATCCTTGAAGCAAGTAGTCCTATGATATTTTATGTATATTTGTATATTCTTCATAATATTTAACACAAAAGCCCTTTTCTGCCCATGGATATAATAGTTATCCTTTGCCACAGTGAGTGCCAGAAAGCTAATATATATATGTGTTCATAAATATTATATGTACATGTATATGTATAGTATTTATCCATATGTTTTCGATTTCTTATTTTTTAGTAAGTAGTATTAAGTACTGATTAGTACGCAAGAGAACTCTGAGATATAGATGTTACTATTCTCATATCCCAGATGAAGAAGCTGTGATTCTAAAAAACTACAACATTTTTTGAATTCTTCTGCTAAATAGTATAAAATAGGATTCAAAGTTGAGGGTTTTTTCCTTATAAGTAAATACTGCCTATATTACTTGATCTAATTGCCAGACACTACTTTAATCAAAGATGACAGTATTGTAATTTAGAGTAGCCAACTGCTTCCAGTCTCCTTCCCATGACCAAGCCTGAGAAGAATCTCTTCATCAATGGGTGACACAGGACATCATTTCCTCACTTTGGAAACTAGAGCAGAGTAAGGCCAATTCCATTCTCAGCTCTGAGAACATGCATGGCTTCCACTATGTTAAATCTAGTAATCAAATAACTTTGAAACAAACTTCACCCCATCCAAGCATTATTAGCTTTAAGTACTTAAGTTTTCTCCATCATGAGTTGAATCAAGAATATGCTCCTTGAGAATGTAAGAATCTCTTCATATAAGTTTAGATGTGATTTAACAAAATTAATAACATTCTATTATCCAATTGTATTGCTACATAAAACTGGCATGAAGGATCACAAATGAACTGAAACTTTTGATGAGCCAATTGGTTCCTCTGACCCATGATATTTTTAGTATTTTAGAAGTTATTGTATTTCTCAAGATTATCTATACATTATTATATCATTGCACTAACCAGAGTAACATTTTCTTAGATATTCCTGAAATATACTTTATAATGTATTTAAGGCAGAAAGTTCTTGCATTCCTGACTGCCTATGTCCTGAAACTTAATAGTTATTCACCTTAATTGTCTAAGTTCAATGTTCTATAAAGTAAATTTACTTTAAATGAAGAACAGTTTTCTATAAACATCCATGTGTACAATTATTATTCTCTGGTGAGTCTGACTTTATTGCTCTAAGCAAATATTCCTTGATTTCATTTGTAAAATATTTCTGAAGAAACAAAGATGGCTTTGAACATATTTTCACTTTTTCTGTTTCACTGAGATTATGATGTCTTTGAACAGTCCTCAGATGAATTTCACCTTGCCTTTCTGTCTATTTCAAAGAGAGGGAGGCTTTGAAGAGCTTTTTTTACCTTTTTAAAAATATATCTAAAGCTTCTCTTACACATAAAATAATTTCCATTTAATACTTTGGGTTTTCACTGAGAATAGGCTATGCTCAGTGGAGACAGAGGAAAACAAACCTATTTGTAACTATTCCTATTCTCTATGGGGACCCATGTCCCGGTCACTTGTCACTCCTGCTGCTCTGCACACAACAGGGATGCAGCAGAGCCCCAGTTTACCAGGGGTATGAAGGCTCAGGGTGCATAAAGTTGGTGCCGTTTGCCCTCAATTTTCATGAGTCATGATTTGAGAAGAAAATAAGGGGATCATGAGAAGCCAAGTTCTACCTCCCCTCTTCTATACCCCTTCTAACATTCGTAACTAGAGATAAGGACAGAATGCTTCCATTCTCACTGTGGTGGTTATCAAAAGCCTCGTTCGGTCTGTTTCTTCACTTTTAATTTTACAAAAGAAACTGAAAATATAAGAACTATTTTTTATGAGATGCCACGTTGATACTGTAGTAGCTACTGTGCACTTTCTGCGAGTAGCTTTCTATTTCTCCTGTTCGATAAAAAAAAAAAAATCCTGTTCAGTGGCAATTCTTTAGGGTGCTTAGGTACCAGAGGCCTATACAAACTATGGTTTGATTTTAAAAATTAAAATATGATGGGCTATTGATTTCTATCTTTGAAAAAAAGAAATTACAACTCACATGGGAAAAGATTTTATAAGAAGGACAATTGGTGCTAAGTTTTAGGAAACCTATTCATTAATCTAAAAATTCTGTTGAATACTGTCAGTAGTTCACAAAAACGGATGGCAATGTAAAGGCAAGAACTTTTGATTGTCTTTCTTTTCACTATTCAAATAATTCAAAACTTACATTCATAGAACTAAAATTCAAAAAGTAGATGCTGCAAATCTGTGGTAATAGCTAAGACAAAAATACTATAGATAACATTCTAAAGTTATGCCCTTGGCAGTGGCTTCTTCCTACTCCCATCCATTCTTTTTGCTTTAAAATAAATAAGAATATTCTAATCATATATCTTCTTGACAAGAGAATTTTCTGTATGTCTCCATTTATCCTGAAAAATATAAGTCTCTAAATTTCTTTTACTATTAAATTTTCTGGATCATTTGCCCCTGATTTACCTTTTTAGTAATTTTGATTCATTTGTCAAAAAACCCCACAAATTTTTCTGCTATGAAACAATTGTATTTGTTACCACCCAGTATTTTTCCTTCATTTCAGCTTCATTTATGCCAGAACTCCAATGCCTTAATATAGACTCCTGTGCTAGCACCCTCATTCCATAGCCTCAGTCCAAACTCCTTTCTCTTCTGTTCAAATTCAACCTCAAACATACAGCCTTTCCTGAGCAACTCTCCCAGTTCATTCATCTAATTACTTATTTTGTACCATTTCTGATACATTTTCTATTTTATTTAGTATATTTCAGTTTACATATTTACTCAATTATACTTTAATTCCAAGGAAAAGGGCACCAATATTTAATATTTCTGAATTCCCCCAGCATTTAAGATAAAGCCCTCTAGAAAATATGTGGTTCAAATAATGAATTGCTCTTGGATGTCTCTGAATAGCTTGATTCCACTGATTATGAATGAAAGACAGCTTTGCTGATTTATAGATTATAATTTACTATATTCACATGTTCTTAAAATCCATTTAGAAATTTAACTTTTTCTAAAAAATAACTGTAGCTTATTTTAACTGGGTTCCCTCTCTCCCTTGTTAGTCTGCATCTCTACTCACATTTCATACCATCTTTAACTATTTTTATGGCACCTGGCTTCATTTATTGGTTAGCAGACCTCTGATGGATTCAGGTGTTTACTAGACAATGTACAGTTCCCCTCAATCTCCCCTTTAGTCTAATAATTACCTTTAGGAGCTCTCCTCCCCCAACTCTTACCATTCTGGCCTAGTTCATCTTTTCCTCTTCACAATATAATTATTTTTACAACATACATATTTCCATTTAAGACAAGGAAGAAGACAAGATGTTCTTTATACCCTTGTTATTTAACATTGTTTCGAGTGATGAGCTAATGTAGTTAGCAAAGAGAAAGAAAAAGAAGACAGAAATTAGTGAGTCAAATATACAATGATCATTACCTGAACATAATATAACTGTTTATCTGTAAAACCCAAGATAATCAACCGAATTTTTATGAAAAATAAAGAGAATTATGTAAGGTGGGCACAGAGTAATATAAGCTGCCTTTATGTATTGAAACAAAAAACGATAAAATGTAACAAAAGAAGCACCAACTTTCTTCTAATAGCAACAGAAAGATGAAACACCTGAGACTAGAAAGAGAATAATCAAAACCTAGATGAAGAAAACTTTAAAACACTATAGAGACTCATGAAAAGATATTTTAACAAATGGAAATCATATCATGTTCTTTCAGAGAAAGAAAACCATAAAGATGTCTATTCACCCTAATTAATATATTCATTTAATGTGATCTCAATAAAAATAGAAGTAGGATAAATTTATGAAACTAAAAGGATTGATTTAAAAATGGATGTGGAAAAAGAAGATGCATTTCCCGCTGTCATTGTGGTGCCCTTGCTTGTTTTATAGCCTCATCCATCCAAGCCAAACTCATCTTCCTGTAGAACCAGCCATAACCTCCACCTTCATTAGGAAGCTTTATTCTCCACTTTCTCCCCTTGACTCATAGAACATTTATTGATTCCTTCACTCTTTATGCAAAATTTGACTTCTTGCTATTCTTATGCATGCCTTCTTGTGACTGTATTTCAATTCCCCACCTAAATATTGAGTCTATGTACATTGTCTTATGTATTTCTGTACGTCTCTAAGTGCCTACCCTGGCATCTGAGAAGGTATCAGTAATTAGGAATGAGTGCTTTTATCCTACATAATTTTGAATTTGTTTCATCAGTTTTGCTCAAAGTTCTCACACATTGGCGGCAGAGTTGATCCTAACAAAATTAAATCACGGGTTTAGATTTTGCAGCTCTGTTCCAGATGTTCTGAAATTTTGCCCTGGGTAAAATTGGGCCTAGAAAGTTGAGCAAATGATTTATAAGTCTGGAGCTCAAACAAGCCCCATCATTCCATGGAAGTGGATCCTTATTTCAGTTTTGTCCTGTGATCAGATGCAAAGTGTAGCCTTTTTTAATAAAGCCAGCCTTGAGTGGCTCCATGTTGCTTGGTACCTCTGGAAGTTAGAAGATGAGGAGAGAAGGTAGAAGCTGAACCTAATAAGATACTAAACTTAGCTGCAGGGAAGAGCAAAGAAGACCTAAAAATACAGAAAGGGGAGGCTGAACAGTGTTGCTTTAGCCTTGGTGTTGAAGGCAACTCAGTCTCCCATCTGGATTATGAAATGAGAGAGCACAGAAGCAAAGATTAATTAATTTTATCATATCCTCTTAGTTTTTAGTCATAAGGAGTTCTGGAAATACCCTTTCCTTTTGATATTGTTAATTTTTAACTGAATCTGGAGGCTGTAGAGTACTCCAGTTTTATGATCTAAATGAAAAATATTAAAGAAAACAGAGGTGTTAATGAGTGGTGATTTCAGAAACCTGGGCTTTGTTAAATAAGCAGACTTGAACTTGAATTCTGGCTTTGCCACTTGCTGACTGGATGATTGTAGGAAGTTTACTTAACCTCTCCAAGTCTCATTTTTCCATCCAGTAAAGGGGAAAAAGTCTACCACACTATGATAATTAAAGATTGGAATTTCTTTGTGCAAATGCTGATCACTTTGCCTAACCTATAGCATATTCAATAAATATTAGTTTAAAAATGCAACCTTTAATTTTATAAAGTTCAATACTATTCTTATGTTGTTTAAAAACTAATCCCTGAAAGAAAATTGTAAGAGCATGCCACTTGCTTTCACTTGTTCATAAATTTTATCAAAATCTCCTGTCATTGCTCAGAGCATTATATGTAGTAGTAAATTTATTTAAGGGTCAAGAGAAATGTTACTGTCTCACTATGTATTTAGAGTATCACCAGAATTAAAATTTGTGGGTTATTACAACTCTTGAATTAAACTCAGTAGAATTTTAATTTTATTCTTCTCTTGTGGCAGTGAAATGACAAACATTTATTTAGGGTAGTACTTAAAACAAAACAAAAACAATCTTAAAAACTGAACCCCTTTCAAAACCTTGTTTGAATCTTACAGGTGCAGCTTCTCACTTATAGTCCAGACAATCTTATAAATGTCATGTCTGGGCAAATTACAGGTGTTTTCTGCAAACCATGCTGTTTATAAAAAAAGGAATAATTAATACCTGACTGCCGAATTATGATAGTGATTAAGTGGATGTTTATAAAAGTCCTTTAAAATACAAAATACTGTAAGGCCTAAGTGTTTCTTTGCTTGTTAAATTAGTCATTAAATGAGGAGATTTTCTAGGAGTAGTATTTGAACTGTTGGAATATTATTTCTCAATTTCAGGAGATAATTAAAATATGCGATGTACTGGCTAGGTGGTTCAGTTGGTTGGAGCATCATCCTGTACACCCAAATGTTGTGGGTTCAATCCCCGGTCAGGGCACATGTCTAGGTTGTAGGTTCAATCCCTGGTTGGGGCATGTACGGTATGTAACTGATCGATGTTTCTCTTTCACATCAATGTTTCTCTCTCTTTCTCCCCTTCTTCCTTTCTCTCTAGAAACAAATAAATATACCCTTGGGTGAGAATTTTTAAAAATATGAAGCATCTTTATTATACAATTCCTTGATAAGAATCATAGGTCATTTAATTAGAGGATTGAGGAGGGGTTAAAATCAAGTTTCCATTGATCCTTAACTATCAAAGCAGAGGTGCTTCTTTATGAAAGTTATTGCAAATGAGAAATGAAGAATCTATGAAGATATGTATATTGGCATCCCCTTTATCTTATCAAAAGAACTTTGAGTGGCTGAAAGAACTAACCATTCTTTCTCCCTCTCCTAACCTGTGATACCCTATTTCCAACACTGTTCTCCTTTGGACACCTTATTAGTTTTCATTTAATACAAAATTCTTAGCAAATTTAATTATTTTTCCCAGTCCATACAGAAGCTTTTGGAGCCAGCACAGTGAGAACAGGAAAAATGTTATTTAATAGAATAAGGTAGGGTAAGGCAGAAATACAGATTTCAGTAAATGAGGTGATGGCCATGCTGCCTTGTTCAATGGTCTGTCCAAGGAAGCAAGGGCATTAATGAAATTTTTAGTAGGCATATTCTTCAACAGTAATTGAGAATAAAACATGTTGTGAAAGCTGTAGCGCTTGAAAGCTTTAGTATCAGACTCTGGAACATTTAGAATAAGGAAGATCTTTCTGTTTTATGATGCTACACACCGTGAGACTCTGTTGCACATAAAATATGCTGAAAAATAACTCTGTATGTTGTTATATAAGTGCAGACATAGCAAAGTATTTTTAGAACATTCCTGCGGTTGCACAAACCTGAGCATGGGTAGGGCCAATGAATGCTCCTCCCCTGCCCTGCAGAGCCAGTGAGTTAGAGCAGAGGAGAAATTAGCAGAAATCTGAGGAAGAAAGAGAATGTGTATGTACATGTGTGTATCACACATTCATGTGGTGAGAGAGGTTTTTATGAGGTGGTGGCAGAGTGTTCTTGGGTTCATGAAAAGGCCATATTGCAAGGGGATATAAGGCCTTTTGAGTTTGAATTCAGGTTGGCTTGGCTTTAAATCTCAGATCCACCATTCAGTTGGTAAATAACTTGGGTAAATAACTTTGAAACTTTCTTGTGTAAAATGGAGGTCACAGGAGTACATATTATATAGATTGGTTAATAGGAAGTCTTATATTTATGTTAAAATGATTAACAGAATCTCTAGTAAGCACAAGGTAAAAACTTAACAAATATTACCTATTATTATTATATCTCATTGTTAGCACAGTATTTCTAATAATGGCCTCGTAAACAACGAGTTTGTATTTGAGCACTACAGAACAAAATTTACTGTTCATCTACTCTCCCCATCCTTTCCACTCCTATCTCTAATGGGTTAAACCACTGATTTTTATGTTCATTTCAAAGCAAAACAGCCAATGGGATAGAACATACCTTTCAGGAACTTGACTCACCTGCTTGGACTAACAGGAGAGTTTTTCAGGAATGACTAGGGGGAGGCAGGGGGAGTTACAGAGACCTGTGCCCTGTGCAGATACCTGTTAGGGTTTCTGATATTCATTCATTCTTCTTAGAAAGTCTCTAAGCATAATACTGGAGGACATCATGAGAATGTGACTGCCGGTTGACCTGCAAGCTGGACCTGGGCAATCAGAGGCTTGTCACCTCTTCCACTGTCCTTGGAATATACCTCCGACAACCTTCCCCACGCTAGGTTTCAAGAATGTAGCTGTCAGAGAGTGAGGTGTTGAGGCCATCTGCATAGAATACGTGACCAAAACCAGTTAAGGTCTCTGCATAAACTTTTAATATTTTAGTGGGCGTGCAGAGATCTACTTGTCTTATATGGCCCAAGCCTCCTATAAGTTCCCTTGCTTATTGAAACTACCACCTACCAATCAGTAGACTGAATCTTTAGTCTCTCCCTGCCCACTATGCCTGGGGGCTAGTTTGCAAATCAATAAATACCAATAAGGGCTTCAGGAGAGTAAGAAATAACCTCAGGCTAAACCCAAGGACAAGAGTTTAGAAGTATTTTGAAAATTCTTTAAAAACATTTTAAATTTTTTAAAATTCTGGCATCTTTCTGTTAGTCTTTTATACTCTTACTAACTAGGCAAAAGAGAACCATTCCAGGGCTACTGACTGAACACAATTCCAGATTGAGGTCCATTTGCAGGAATGATTCCACAGAGTCTATAATTACGGAGTTATGTGTGGATTGCCTTGTGAGGGACCTGCAGAGGCTGGTACTGGAGCTAGATACCCTCTTCCAAAGAACTTTTATCTCTTTTTTTTTAGGCGTTACTCTACTTTTTTTGTATACTTTATTGAGTATGCTATTGCAGTTGTCCCATTTTCTCCCCCTATATCCCCTCCGCCCTGCTCCCCATCCCATCATCCCCGCACCTTAGTCCATGCCCATGGGCTGCACACACCAGTTCTTGGGCTTCCTGATTTCCCACACTACTCCCAGCCTCCCCCTGACCACTTTGTTTTTTGTTTGTTTTCGTCAACATTTTCCCACCACCGCTTTCCCCAGCACCACCCACCCCCACCTCCCACCCTCAGTCCATTTGGCTTTGTTGATGGGTCCTTTATGCATGTTCCTTGATGTCCCTTCCTCTCCCTTTCCCCTGTCATCCCTGTCCCTCCTCCCCTCGGGTTACTGTCAGTTTGTTTTTTACTTCAATGTTGCTGGATATATTTTGCTTGCTTGTTTATTTTGTTGATTAGGTTCCACTTAAAGGTGAGATCATATGGTATCTGTCCTTCACTGCCTGGTTTATTTCACTTAGCACAATGAGCTTTTATCTCTTACTAGACTGGTATCTTGGGCAAGTTACTTAATCTCTCTGTATCTCAGTTTACTCATTTACTCATATCAAAACAAAGATAAGAAACATAAATTGTGATGTCACAGGATTTTGGAATGGTAAAATAAAAGGTACAAAGAACTTAAAGTTGTGCAATGATTTGAGGCTCATTATATCTGTTCAGAGTATAAATTATTATTACTGTTACTATAATATCCTGTGGCAAGGGTCTACTCAAGTACTGTATTAACAACAATTTGATTGAATAAAGGGACTATAGATGCTCCCAGATTTCTGATAATTCAACTTCAAATTTTTTGGCTTTACCATGCGTGAAAGCAGTACGCATTCAATAGAGATCATACTTTGAATTTTGATCTTTTCCTAGACTAGTGGTTTGTACATACTCTATTTCATGATGCTAGGGGGCCATGAGAGCACAAAGGTCAACAGCCCACACTATCCATCGTGTCAGGTGATTTTGCCCACTGTAGGTTGATGTAAATGTTCTGAGCACGTTAAAGGTAGGCTGACTAAGCTATAACGGTTGGTACATTAGGTCTATTAAATGCATTTTTGAGTTATGATATTTTCAACTTAGGATAGATTTATCACCATGTAACCCACCATAGGTGAAGAACATCTGTATATACATTTAAAAGTGATCCCCAATTTCCTTATGTCAGGTATGCTATGGATGGAGGGGTAGCCAGAACGATTAGTTGTGCAGTTATGTTTAGTGGGGAAATCAGTAACTTTAAGTGATAGGAATACCTTATATTTCCTTGGGGCTTCATAGATTACTCATTTCTTTGTGTCATGCTTGGCAATTTGCAGAGAGCTCCACAATTGTTGTGTCATTTAGCCTTGGCTATAATAAGCAACTCTGGTTATTATTTTCATTTCTAAAAAATGAGGCCCAAAGCAACTGTCACTTCCCCCTAGTCAAACACTGATGACAGTTAGTGTAAATCTAATAGAACAAAGAGAAAGGGTTATAAACCACAGAGTGTGCTGCTCTTTCCTCCTTGTTTTCTCCACCTTCCTTCCTGCCTCTCCCCTCCCCCACCTTCCCTTCCTTCCTCCGTCCCTGTCCTTCCCTTCACTTCTCTCTATCCTCCCCTGTTCTCCCCTCTTCCCCATTCCACGGCCTTCCCCCCTCCTTTTTTACACATTTCTTTTCTTACTCCCTTCCAACATATGTATTAAACCTGACCACGTGCCGCGCCTTGAGTGAGATGCTGCTATGGGGTCAGGAAAAGGAGCCATGATGCCTCCCTCTTTGGAGCTAACGTTCAGGTGTCACAGTCCAAAACAAGTAAGCAAGGAAACAAACTTGTAAACCTAAGGACTTTAGCTTGTGATGCTAAGAAGGAGCAAATAAGCCAGCTGATAAAAAGGAAATGAGTTGGGAGTGGGAACTACTTTAGGTAGTGTGGTTGATACAGACTTTTTTGAGGAAGTGGCAAATCTGAGAGTTGAAGGAAGGGAAGAGTCTGTCAAGTGAGGTACCTGGCAAGGATGTAGGTGTGTTTCAGGCAGATGGGCTTGAGCTGTTTTAGGCCTCTGATGTCTTTCAGGTTGAAGTACCTGAACTGAACCTGTAGTACAAGCCCTCTAGGGGGCTGAGAGATGTTCAAGATTGTACTTCTCAGTCTTACCCTGAATGTCTGCTAGCGCTTTATTACCTGATTTGAGAAGGGCTACCACAAAGTTTCCATTCTGGAGGCACCATGAGCTGTGACAAATGGGGCTTCCCATGTATTCATTCACCTCATTCTCAAATGCATCTTTCCAGTCCCTTTCTTGTAACTGCTATGTTCAAGGAGCATTTTAAATTTGTCTTAATATTTGTTGTGGGAAGATTTAAATTTTTTTTTTTTTTTTTTTTTTTTTTTGCTGATTTTAATTCTAGAGCTCTTTGGAAATCACCAATGAGATTTTTTCCTAACATTGTCAATGCTGAAATCTAGAATTTTCATTCTAGTCTAGTATAGGAGATACAAATTGTTAAAAAAAAAATACTGATCTGAACAGGATTAGAAAGAAATCTTATCCGCCAAAGGATGTAGTGTAAATAGAGGAGCACATGGCAAGCTGTCAAAGGAAATCTTTTTGGCTTTATTTTACCCCAGGAGTGCAGGAAGCAGGCCCTTTCAGTATATATGTATCAGGATACTAATAAAATGCTAAATGAAAACACCTTTAAAATATCTGTATCTGTCAATAAATCCAGTGTACATGACATACGGTTGTTCTGTAACTTACACCGTTTATTTTGCATCTCCTAAGTCAAGCTCTTTAGCATCAGGCACAGAATGCTACTATATTACCTTTAAGGTTTCCTGCAGCATCTCTGGTATTTCCCATGAGACATCATCATGTACATAGCTTTGGGGGCAGAGTGATGTAATAAAGCGAGGTAAAATATGGCCACAGAATACAGTGATGGCACCACGGCAGGCCTCCTTAGCTTTTTCCATATTGAAAATTCAGCAGGACTATTAAAGTGTAATGGCACAGAACATCTTGTTAAAAAAAAAAGCCACAACCCTGTATGGTATTCTTGTTTATGCATGATATTTATTGCTTTCGTATTCTTATTGTGTGCTTTCAAAGTCAATTGAAATGCAAGGGCTAATGAAACTTCCACCATAACACATTTATTCTTCTCTACCCCAAATGAGTCTACAAGATGTAAATGACTTACATATATCAACCACTCAGGTTTTATTGTTTTGGGTTAATTTATTCACTGTAATATTCTTAATGAAAGTAATGACTCTTACACTAGTTTGTATACTCGCATGCTAAGGTTTTTATTAAATCATGCTGGGAAAGTTCACAATGAAGGCCCTAAAATAAAATGCCATGTTTAGTCAAATATATAAATGTAATCCACTTACCAGATACAAACTGTATAATTTTCTATTTGTTGTTCTTAACTTCAGTTCATTAAAATTTTGAGTTTAAGGCAGTTCAGGTTCTGACATATTAGTCATATATTCCTATTACATTATTTTTAAAAAGTATATTTGTCAGAGTAATAAACTTTTCTTTATGCCTAGTGTCCATTGTACATTTTATTGATTAGGAAGCCCTAGAGCAATCACTTCAAACTTTTATCCTCAATATTTACACCTATGTGAACTTTCAAAATTTAGGCAAAAAACAAACTTTTTGTAGAATTATTGAAATTACAGACTGGGTGAAAACAAAAGCTTTCCATGTATAATTAATTTCAAAATATATGCTAGAAAAAGAACAACAATCAATAAATGGGACTATTGCATGATATGGTTTGATAAAGTAACCTGAACTACTTTGTTTCACGTTCAACCCTTTCCATATATACCATGTTTTGCCGTGCGTAATGAGCACCCATGTTGGCCCAAACTTTCAGGAAAAAAAGGTTTTTCATTTTAATTTTTTAATTCAATTTTAAAAGTTTAACAAAGCCAATTATTGTACTTCAGGGTATTATTTTGCATACAGATATTGGTATTGCTTTCTAGAGGTACACTTGTAATGCATAGCATAAATAAAAGAATTAAAAACATTTATATAGATATGGAATCAGTACTACCCATGTATAACCTGCATCCATATTTTTCCCTCAAAAATTTGAGCAAAAACGTACGCATTATACATGGCAAAACATGGGTGCCTGGTGCGTGGTACTGGTATGACGTCCAGGAGGCTCTTCCAAAATGTTGCTGAAGGAGCAACAACGTACTAATACTTAAACTCTTGTTGCCATCAATTTCAATCTGTCCAAAAGCTGGTCCTGTTATTCTCACTTTCTTTCCTAATTATTTATAAGAAATTACTTCTCTTGCAGGAATTTAATCTTATCTACTTCCAATCAGTCCCTATACAGCAGTCTATTTATCTTCCTAAACTATAACTCTGATCATGTAGCTTCACTGCTTCAAAATTATAAAGGCTCCTTAAAATCCAAATTTCCTAGCCTAGCATGTTAATCTAATGCCACACTTCCTCTTTAGATCTTCCCCATCCCTTCTCCTAGTTTACCTTAGGTCAAGACCAGTCTTGAAATCTCAGTATCCACAGAATTCATTATCTGTAATCATTCTCCCAATTTAGATAACTTTCTTGATCCTTGAGGTCCTGTAGCAGAGACACGCTTCAAAAATATTTGTTTCTCACAGCAGTGGCCCCTCCCCCTGACAATAATCTGTCTGAATTTCCTTTAGATCTATTAGAGCATTAATAACAAACTGCAAATAATCTCCATACTTTAAAATATTTGCCTTCTACATTAAATCCCCTGAAGGTCAATTTCTTGTGTTTGTTTGTTTTTTATACTCTTTTATGATACCTGATTCAAAACCATGCACATGTTCAGTGTTCAAGAAACATTTGTTGAATTAAATTGAATCGGCCATAAAATACTTCACACTTTTTAAAACTTCAATTCTCCATCTAATATCTGCCAAGTAACCCCTAGCTCATTTAATCTCCACTCAAAGCCTTATTTTCTAACATACAAGTTATTCTAATTGTTCTTTCATAAAGCACAAGAATAAAGGCAGTGGGAAGATGAAGAGGAGGAATGCAAGGTGGAGGTGCTCTGAAGGCACCTAGTAAAGTTAAATTTTGAATGTGATCTGAAGAAAAAATAATCTGAGAGCTTCAGGTCTCAGAGGGTTTATGCATGCTTCCAGAGGTAGAGGGTGGTTTTATCCATTATATGAAAAGCATTTATCACATGGTCAGCCTTTCCATTTTAAAGAAAATATGTTTTCTGAGTTTACAAAGGCACTTTCTTCCTGGTACTGATTTTCCATCCATGTGGCAGCAATTTAAGTTCATCTCTGAGTGACAGCTAATGTTACATCAATGCGAACTAGTGAATGATAGCTTCCGAAGAAACAGCCAAGAAACCCTTCAAGGTATCAAAAAGCTTTTGGTGAATAATCTGTTTTTGATTTAGAACCCTGTACGAAAAGGGCTTTTTAAAGATGTCATGAGTCTCCCTGGCCTTTTCCTCCTCTAGCCCCTGATTCAGCCTGGGGTATTTATAGCACAGTAATGGCTGCATTCTTTGTGCTCAAGGCAGGAGATTTTCATTTCTTTATAAAGACTATCATTCATAAGATAGAAATTTTTTGGGTTAAAATTTGCATTTTGATCTTCTACTTTGTTTGATACTGACACTTTTTTGTTTTTATTCCCTAGGTGACAACACTAAGAATTTATGGAAATTTATTTTTATTTTTATTTTTTATTTTTGGCCAACTCAATTCGCCCAAGAGAATCTGGGATGACTATCCATTACAGAAATACAGGTAGGAGGTGATCTTTAAATATGATGTTATACCTCTCATTTTAGTGTTTTGAAGTGTTTAATTAACCATGTGATCTGAAAATATTTCCTTATATTCTGATTTTTCCAAATAATAGTGACCATTCATTGTTCATATATGTAGGCCCTGTGGTAAATGACTTACATACACTGCTGATAAATATATATTAGTATTTTGATTTTACAGATGAAAACATTTAGGTAAAGTGAGTTGCCTAAAGTTACATGGACAGAACCAAAATTGGCATCAAGGCCTATTTGACTTAAAAATCCATGCTTTCAAGCACTCTATTCTGCTGACTCCCAGTGCATTTTCAAGTATTTAAACCAGGATGGTGTAAACAACTCTATCCTCACTCTTTCAATTTTTCCCGTGGGAGCCTTGCCTGTTATTAGTTTATGGTATATGGCAGAGCTCTTCGTAGAGTAGTAATGCCAACTGCTCACTCTCTTCTGGGGGCCTGCTTGATGACGCCGATAGTTAATTGGGCCAACAACACCCATTACAACCATACAGGCATCACCACCGTAAGCTATTAGTCCGTTGATTTGTTTGGGTTTTATTTTCCTCAAGACTCCTTTCCAATTTTAAATGCAAGATTTGAGGGTTGGTTTTTATTTTCAATGCTTTGTTTTGCCCAGATGTCCATTTTGGAAGCAGACTAAGATTGTTCATTTTTAATGAAGTGCTCTGTGATGTAAAAACTGAAAGCTAGATGGAGATTTTGCATGATGGCAAGCTTGTTGTTTTCAAACACTTGAATTTGGCATTATCCCATTTTATTTTTCTTGGTTAATTAGTCTTACTATCTTGTTAATACTACTATCTAGCTACTTGAAAGACGATTTTTCTTTTTCAGTTCCCCACTCTTATTATTTTTAGGGGAATTTCTCTGTAATGTTGGAAATGAGATTTAAATCATGTTAGGGAATATAAGATTTTGAAATCAGAGTTTATTTATGTGTTATGTAATGCGGACCATCAGTGGCTACTAAGACATAACCTTAGCCTGCATGCTAGAATAGTACAGAGACATTTAGATGGCTATTATGTGAACTGAGTGTAAAGAGGGTCATTAAAAAGTTCCAAAAATTGGTTATAGAATTTCAGAGAAAAAAATAAATCAATTTTGCCTAAGGGATGGCAGGAGAATTTCTTGGAATAGTTGGCATGCTTTTTGTTTTCTGTTTTAATTTTCTTGTGAAACTATGTTAATTTTATAATGAACCTAAATTCTACTTTTTAGAATAGAGCAGATAACATTTTGACAAGTGCATAGAAGCATCAAAGTGAAAAGTATATATTCTATACATTTTAAATACAGTACATAAATTTTCCCTTGAAAAATGAAACACATAAGCTTTGCTACTGACTTTTCTAATACATTGATAGTCAAACAAGAAAGAGAGAAGGGAATGGAAGGATGGAAGGAGGGAAGAATGAAGTAAAAGCTGATTTGAGGAAGGATGCAAAGCCAAATATTTTAGATAGACTTCTTACCCACAATTAAAAGCTGGAGTAGGTTGCTGAAATATAGGGATATCTATGATTTCACACAATTTCCCAGTGTTTTCTCCTCTACTTTAGTTGGCATCTACATCTAAAATTCAAATTTATATTTTCAGGCATTTCCTAGTTGATAATTCTTTTAAGTATGTGCACTTGATTCTCCCCTTCGGTAAAGCAGAGAGAGTTGGAGAATTTTCTTTCTAAGAAGTTCTTGGTCATTTAACTCTAAATGCACTCCATTCTAGAGAACAATCCAATCCCTATTTCAGACAATATTAGCTTGCTCCCAGGTGTCTAACAATTTTGTAAGGAGCAATTTTGTCATGTTATAGCACTGTGTTGTACAAGTGATAGTTAGCTCATAAATGACAAGTAGTAACATTACAATGTTTTCAGTGCTATTCGGATTGTAAAGTCAGACATCACAGAGCTAGTCTGCTGCTGAAATAGTAAAATAAATATTTTTATTCAAATGTGTTAAGTGGTTGGGGAGTCATAAATTGAAATAAAATAGAAAAGGAGCACTCACTTACAGATAAATTTGACAGGGGAATCTCAGAACCACTTCCTACATAATCATAGTATGGGAATGAGAGATCCTGTGATGGAATTTATAGCAATGGCTTGATAAGGAATGACTGTAATAAAGAAAGTGTGGAAGCTGAACATGTTATCAATTATTGAAAGATACTTGATGCTGCTGGGGCTGTCTGGATATGACTCAGCCTCTTCAATTACCAGTGTGACCCAGCTGAATCCCAGAGACCTGAAACCATGAGGAGCTTTTCCATTTTCATGTGCTGACCCACAGAGTAAAAAAAGGTGAAGCACAAATTTGTTCTGATGTGTGTGTGTGGTTGTAGTTGTCACAATTTTCAATTGTAGATGTAGTGAAGAAACATAATAAAGAGAAAAGGGCCAAAGTATGAATGAGTTGTAAACAGACTTACAGATTTCCTTTGAATGGAGAATAATGTTTGTCTCTGAATTAAGAAGCAAGGTTTAAATGTGTAATGGACTTTTGAACAGGAAACAGTGCATGATATGTGGTAATCATTCAAGTAATGCATAATCATCAAAAACATAATAATAATTTAATGTTATTGGTAGTTTCTGGATTATTGCTATTGTGGATCAGGAATAATAAAAATACAAGCTTATTGACCATTTATTTTGTTCATAAGTGGTAAATGAAAAGAAATCTAGGTAGATGCTAGTATGACATGTATTCAGGATAATCTCCAGTTTTGCAAAAAATGAAAATACAGTACTTATTTTGCAACTTTCATTGAAAGTTTCCCATAAAATACAAAGCTTCAAACCTATTGAAATTCTATTAGTAAGACATTAGCATTATTAACTCATGGAAGTATCAGTTCATAAAATCTTAATAAATAGGATTTCTAATCTTTTGAGAAGGCTACAAGGCTCCCAGGGCCTTTAGACCTCCCAATAAACATGTTTAATTTTAATCATTACTATTTATTTATTTTAATCCTCACCTGTGGATATGTTTACTGACTTTAGAGATACAGGAAGGGAGAGCAAAAGAGAAAGAGAGAAACATCAGTGTAAGAGAAACATTAATTGGTTACCTCCTGTTGCACCCTGACCAGGGATCAAACCTGCAGCTTAGGTATGTTCCCTGACCCGAAGTCAAATCTGCAACCTTTCAGTGTGTGGGTCGATGCTCCAACCAACTGAGCAGCCTCGCCAGGGCTGCTCAATCAAAAGTTAATGGGTAAAATAATTTTAAAATTAAAAAAATTAATGATATATTCACGGTGGGCTTAAAACCTTATAAAACTTTATTTAAGTGATTATTACAAATCAACAGTCTTAACAAATCAAATACTGGCATACAATATGCAGTTGATGTGGTATCATAAAATATTCAACCTTTACTTCTTTAGGTATAAAGAAAGGGAATTTCCCAGATAAACAAAGGGAAGACACTTACTACATGTTAGTCTGGCCTTTCAAGCGGTACATGTTTGTCCCTTTCCATGCCAGTCCTAAACTGCAAGGCCTGTCTGGAAAAGTCCAGCCATTGTTAACATAAAGGAACAGCTTGCACAACACTGATGTAACCTGGCAGCCAAGGAGAGTGGACTGGAATGCACATGTGTGAACAATGACAACTTTACAGTACTAGTCAGTGGGGCGGTAGACACTGTTGAATGAACATGTGTACTGTGTGGCCATCGCATTCAAACTTGAACATTCCTCTGGTGAAACTATTCAGATGATTCAGATGGCCCTGTGATGGGCAACTGGTGATTGGCAGCCTCATCACAACAATGTGCCCACTCATACATCACGTCTGGTGAAGTTTTTCGGTGAAACATCACATCACCCAGGTGACTCAACTCCCATACTGCCCAGATATCATGCCTGCAGCTTCTGGCTTTTCTCAAAACTAAAATCAACCTTTGAAAGGGAAGAGATTTCAGACCATTGATGAGAATCAGGAAAACACTACGGGGCCCCTGATGGTGATTGGGAGAACTGTGTGAGTTCCCAAGGATCCAACTTTGAATGGGACTGAGGTATCATTGCTCTAGGTACAATGTTTCTTGTATCTTGTATCTACTTCAATAAATGCCTCTATTTTTCCTCATACATGACTTGATATTTTCTGGACAGACTTCGTATGTTTTCAGATTCACTATTTACAGTAAGCTTTCATGCAATTATGCTCCAGCTATACTAATTATTAACCATTCCCTCAAACAGTAGCACTTTTAAACTTCATGAGGTTCCTTTAATCTTGGCACGCTCCTCTGTTTATAAAAATCTTTCAGCCTTGATGCAAGGTATAGACTTTCACTCATCTGCTATTAATTCCATCACAGTTGCTATAGCAATTGGTTCAGAGATAAGCACATGATTTAAGATGATTTACTCAGAAGGAAACCTGGTTCTTTTGGTCAGAAAGTTAAGAAGGAGATAAGCTTTTTCCTCTGTTGGATGTGAGTAAGGAATCATAAATTTTAGGTTATTGTAGATACCTTGCCTGTGGTATTGAAGGTATTTATAAAGTCAGTTTGAGACTTTATTTTAACATGCAACTGAAGAATTTAAATTGCTATAAGGAGCTTTTTAATTTGATATAGTTCCATTTATTTTTTCTTTTATTTCCCTTGACCTAGGAGATATATCAGCAAAACTATTGCTACTTGAGATATCTGAAATTTTATTGCCTATATTTTCTCCTAGGACCTTTATGGTATCACAACTTATATTTAAACACATTATCCATTTTGAGCTCTGGTGTATGATGTAAGGTGGTGGTCTAGTTCCTTTTTTCTTTTTTTTTTGTCTGTACTAGTCCAGTTCTCCCAACATCATTTTTGAAGCGACTGTTTTTACTCCATTGTATGCTCTTGCCTCCTTCATCAAGTATTAATTGACCATAAAGACATGGTTATGTTTCTGGGCTTCCCACCTGTTCCATTGATCTATGCGTCCATTCTTATGCTAGTACCAGACTGTTTTGATTACCAGTTTTGCTACAAGTGAAAATATAGTATTTATTTTGCAACTTTCATTAAGAGTTTCAAATAAAATACAAAGCTTCAAACCTATCAAAATTCTGTTAGTAAGACTTTAGCATTATTAACTGATAACCTTGTAGTATAGTTTGATATCAGGTATTGTAATCTCTCCAACTTTGTTCCTCTCAAGATTGTCAAGGCAATTTGGGGTGTTTTTTTGATTCCACATGAATTTTTGGAATATTTGTACTAAATCTGTGAAATATACCATTGGTATCTTAATAGGAATTGTATTGAATCTATAGATGGCTTTGGATAGTATGGACATTTTAATGATATTAATTCTTCAAATCCATGAACACAGTGTATGTTTTCACTTATTTGTATCTTTCTCAATTTCTTTCTTCAGTGTCCTATAGTTTTCTGAGTACAGGTCTCTTACATCCTTGGTTAAATTTACTTCCAGGTACTTTTTTATTGTTGTTGCAATAGTAAATGGGACTGCTTCCTTAGTTTCTCTTTCTGATAGTTCACTGTTGGTGTACCAAAATGCCATTAATTTCTGAATACTGACTTTGTATTTTTCTACTTTGCAGAATTCATGTATTAGGTTGAGTAGTTTTTTGGTGGAGTCTATAGGATTTTCTATGTACAATATCATGTCGTCTGTGAATAATGACAGTGTTAGCTTCTGCACAGCTAAGAAACCATCATCAAAGTAAAAAGAAAACCAACCGTATAGGAGAACATATTTGCTAGCAATTCATTGGACAAGGGCTTAATTTCCAAAGTGTATAAAGAACTTCTACAACTCAATACCAGGAAGATCAATAATCCAAATAAAAAATGGAAAAAAGACCTGAACAGGCATATAGATGGCCCATAGATATATGAATAAAATGCTCAACATCACTAGCCATCAGAGAGATGCAAATTAAAACCACAATGAGATATCGCCTCACACCTGCTGAAATGGCTGTCATTAATACATCAACAAACAAGTGCTGGTGAGGATGTGGAGAAAAGGGAACCAGAGTGTGCTAGGGTTGGTGAGAATGCAGACTTGGGGCAGCCACTGTGGAAAACAGTATGGTATTTCCTCAAAAAAAAGAAATTGGAACTACCTTTATTCCACAATGCCAGTGTTGGGAATTTACAATAGCCAAGATTTGGAAACAGCCTAAGTGCCCATCAATAGATGAATGGATTAAAAAACTCTGGTACATCTACACAATGGAATACTACATGGCAGAAAGAAAGAAGGAACTCCTACCTTCTGCAACAACATGGATGGGACTATAGACTATTATGCTAAGTGAAATAAGCCAGTCTGTGAAAGACAAACACCATATGATCTCACTTGTAAGAGGAATCTAATAAACAAAATAAACTAATGAGCAAGATAGAACCAGAGGCACGGAATCATGGAACAGACTGACGGCTCTAAGTAGGGAGAGAGGAGGTGGGACTGATTGAAAGAAGGTGAAAGGATTAGTCAAAAAACTCATGTGAAAGACCCATGGACATGGACAGTGGTGGAGAGACTGATTATAGAAGTTGTGGGCAGGCTGGATAGAGTGGGGAGGAGGGAGAAAACATGGGACAAGCATAATAACATAAACAATAATAAAAATAATAAATTGGTATAAGGAGATGAGGCATTATCTTCTCTTTAAAGCTTTGCATGTCTATTCTACAGATACCCATTGCTGGTTCAACAAATATTTGTAGAGTTCAGGAGAGAGACCTGGCCTGGAGACAGGAGGAGTAATGAGGCAGAAGGAAAGCTAAGAGAGTGTGCTATCCTGTGAGAAAGTAGATCAAGATGACCGAAGGGAATAACAGTGTCAAATGCAGCAGATGAAATAGAATAAAAGTTAATAAATCAACATTAGATTTAGTAATGTGGAGGTCACTGGTGACATTGACAAATACAAAGTTGATGGCATGTTGGAGGCAGAAACTGATGTGAGAGCATTTAACAGAGGGGATAGAGAGGTGGTGAGGGCACCAAGCACCTGCCTGTAGAGACTGAACATCACTTCATTGCTTATTTACTACCTATACAAACAAAACACTCACCTGGATCAAACCACGGCCACCCAAGGAATTTCTCTAATTTTTAAAGTTTAAATCATAAATCAAATAACATGATATATGTACTCCTTTTATTATCATTGTTCAGAAAAGATATATGGAATTGACTGGCTTAATATAAAACACCTCATATTCTTTGGTTTTTTTACTTTTAAACTTAAGGCCAGATTTCATGGATATTCACAGGGACTTTGTACTTACTTCCTCTCCATAGGAATATGGTAAGACTGTTCAAATAAATGTACTAATTACATGTTCATATACCCTCTCTATAGCTACTTCACATTTTCTAATATTTTTATACATTTTCTTTGAGTAAGTAATGAAAAAGTAACAGTTTTTCTTTTTAAAAGTGTTTTATTAAGTTTATTAGGGAGCACTGGTTAATAAAATCAGAGGTTTCAAGCGGACAGGTCTATGATACATTGTCTGTATATTGCGTTGTGTGTTCACCACCCAAAGGCAAGTCTCCTTTCGTCACCATATATTTGGCCCCTTTACCACCTCCCCCCATCTTCTTTTCCCTCTCGTAACTGCCACACTGTTGCCTGCACATATGAATTTTTGTTTGTTTTGTTTGTTCATTTGTTCCTTTTTGCTTTTCATTCCACATGTGAGTAAAACCATATGGTTCTTCACCTTTTCTGTTGGACATTTCATTTAGTGTGATATTCTCAAGATCCATCCATGTTGTTGCGAATGACAGGATTTCATCTTTTCTTATGGCTGAGTAGTATTCCATTGCATATATGTACACATCTTTATACAGTCACCTATGAAAGAATATTTTGGTTGTTTCCATGTACTGACCGCCATGAGTAATGCTACAGTGAACACATCTTTACAAATAAATGTTTTCAAAATTTTTTGGTAAGTAAATACCCAAAAGAGCCAAAGGCCTGAACGAACACTTTTCCTGAGAAGACTTACAAATGGCCAATAGATACATGAAAAGATTCTCAACTCACTATTAGAAAAATGCAAATCAAAACTACAATGAATTACCACCTCACACTGTGAGAATGGCAATTATCAACAATGCAAGTAATAACAAGTGTTGGAGAGGTTTTGCTTTTTTTCATGTTTGTTTTTAAATCTACATATTCTATCTCCTGAATCTGATTTTCTAATCCAGAGGCCAGTTCATAAAAGCTTACCATCATGAAAATGTAGTAGTTATGTCAAAATGTATATTATTTGCTCCTTCATGTTTATCCAAATGAATTAAAAACTTATTTTCACACAGAAACCTGTACATAGATTTTTTATGGCAGTTTTATGCATAATTGCCAAAAATGGAAGCAATTAAAAAGACTTGCTTGCATGAATAAACTGTGGCACTTCCAGAGAATGGGATATTACTCAGTACTAGAAATGAAATGACCTATCAAGGCGTGGAAAGACATGGAGCAAATTATAATGCATATTACTATGAAAAGAAGCCAGTCTGAAATGCTGTATGATTCCTACCATGTGAGGCAGAACTGCAGAGACATCAGGAAGATCAGGGGTTAACAGGGAATGGGGTATGATAATATGATGGTAGATAGATGTCATTATACATTTGTCAAAACTGAAAGAATGTACAGTGCCAAGAGTGGACCCTAATGTATATTATAGACTGTGATGATTATGGTGTGTCAGTGTAGGGTCACTGATTGTAATGAATGTACCCCTGTGCTATGGGATCCTGGTAGTGAGGAAGGTTGTATGTGTGTAGGACCAGAGTATATATGTGGGAGCTCTCTGTACTTTCTGTTAAATTATGCTGTGAACCTAAAACTTCTCTAAGAGATAAAATATATTAATTAAACACTAAGCAACCGCGACAAATATATATATTATTTTCAGTGCTTAACCATGACTCATTTTTTCCCTAATGGATTGTATTGAATTTCATTTGGAAAACTCTTTTTTAATCCTTACCCAAGGACATTTTTTCATGGATTTTAGAGAGAGAGGAAGGGAGAGAGAGAAACACTTATGTGAGAGAGAAGCATTGACTGGCTGCCTTCTGTACATGCCCGGGCCAGGAATCGAACCAGAAACCTTTTGATTATAGGACTGAGCCACACCGGCCATGGCCAATTTCATTTGTCAGATTAAAACAACAATCGCGTTTTCAAAGCAGTTTCAAATAGTTAATTCATGTCATTGCATAAAACTGAATCTTACTGGTTTTCATTTTGCATGAGGCTATATTCCTCAGCTATTTCAAGAACACAGAATTCTCACAGTATATTTGTGTGCCACCGACTCTTACCGCAAACCCGATTCTTGATTAGGAAAGGCCCTCCATTTCGAATGAGTGGGTGAGCGAGGGTCACAGTAAGTATAACCAGCTAGTAGGTATGTAAAGGGAGGTTCAGTGCAGGCCATACTTAGAGCATTACATGAAGCTCTAGGTATAGACAGTTTGAGTCAGTAACTTCATAGGGACTATCTAATGTGTCTTCCGGGATGATATAAAAGAACAGGGTTACACTGTCTTTGGTATTCGGGGAAATAAATGGACAGGGATGCGAGATAATGAGGGAAAAATATTGTGGTATCAGTGGACCTAGTACTCCCCCCAAATCTCCTGAGCTGTAAATGTACTTTGCTGTCTGATCCTGTTTATATCGACTGAATATGGACTTAACAACTGCTTGGAACATGCCTACAGAATTGTAGAATTTTGGCCGTGTTTTATTCCTATCCTTTCAGAAAACATGAAATAATTATAATTTTAAAAAAATCAACACAGCAAGGATTCCTAAGAATCATCCTTTTACTCCCACTCCCAGGCTTCTCAAATCACTGGAAATTATTTGAGGACTTTGTTACCCAGTTTTAAATTACTGGTCATGTCATTTTAGCACAATAGCAGTAAACAGTAGTTATATAGCCTTCCTGGGATTAACAAGATCAGAATTTAAGAAAAAAAACCTGACTTCAAAGGCCTTGGTGTTTTCCTGAGTGAATGGAAAAAAGCCTTTAAAATGAAGCCAGATGAAAGCATTGAAAGTTGAAAATAAACAATTACTAACCTTGTATTTTTTTGCTTTCTCTTATAATTTTATTTTCAGTTAATAAAGAGCAATCTATTTGTACCTGCTTTTGCCTTAGGAGTTAAAGGAAGATAATGAAAATATTTTACTATTTTCAAATTATAAGCTGTTGTTTCCAAAGAAAGTCAAACCTCATGTATATTATCACATTATTGTTCTCAGGGGACTGCAGTCACCATAGTGATTGTAATTACATGGCATCATTAACTTTATACATTCTACCTGATATGGGGGTTCACATTAAGAAAATTTGCATATGCAGGAAATGAATGTCATTTGCAGGGAGCTAATGTCATTAAACATTTAGGCAGTCCCTGTCCAGCAAAGGGGTCTCCACTGGGATGGGCTTTTCCAGCAGGCCTTTACAGTCACTGTGGGCACAGGCAGCCATTTCCAAACCCTGAAGAGTAAAACCTTTTTCAGAGAAACATAGTAGAAAGCAACAGCTATTTTCACAAATTTGATATATGACTGGGTTTTCAAATTTCTAACACCAAGATAATTAGAACACACAATCGACAATAGTACAGCTCTGAAAAATGCAAACACTTTAAATATTTTGGGGCTCTGGCACAGCATGTGTGAGTGTGCACATGTACATCCAAATTATAGCTCAAAGTGGCCTATATTTTAAAATAAATTGTTATATGTTGGTAGTTTTCTATTTTATTGAACAATTTAATCAGTTCACCATTAAATTTTCTTTTTAAATCAAACAAGATTCTATAATGAATATATTTCAAACATTTTGAAGGGCAGGATAATAAAAAGGAGCTTCATATACCTTTTTGTTTGGAGCAGATGTTTGTGACCTTGTTGTAACATCCGAGTTCCATTAGCCTAGTGAGGAAATCTGTCAGAGGGACCGGGTGATGAATGGGCACTCGCACCCTCGTACCCTTGCCCTAGCGCCCTGAAAGAAAGGCTCCGAAGTTCTTGTCCATGTTTATCACAGATATTGACCTATAGTTTTCTTTCTTGGTAGTGTCTTTACCTGGTTTTGGAGTTAGAATAATGCTGGCCTCATAAAATGAGCTTGGGAGTCTTCCCTTCTCTTGAATTTTATGGAATATTTTGAGATGAGTAAGTGTTCGTTTTTCTTTGAATGGTAACATTTACCTGAGAAGCCACATGGTCCAGGACTTTTGTTTGTTGGGAGTTTTTCATTACTGCTTCAATTTCATTTGTCGTAAGCAGTCTACTTAGATTTTCTGACTCTTCCTGATTCAGTTTGGGAAGATTGTATGTTTCTAGGAATTTATCCATTTCATCCAGATTGTCCAGTTTATTGTCCCCTAGTAGTTCATAATATTTCCTTACAATAATTTGTATTTCTTTGATGTCAGTTGTTACTTCTCTTGCATTTATTATTTTATTTATTTAGGTCCTCTCTCTTTTTTTTTCTTGAAGAGCCTGGTTAAAGATTTGTCAGTCTTGTTTATCTTTTCAAAGAACCAACACTTGGTTTCATTAGTCTTTTGTATTTTTTAGACTCTATTTTGCTTATTTCTGCTCTGGTCTTTATTATTTCCTCCCTTGTACTCACTTTGGGCTTTGTTTCCTGTTCTTTTTCTAACTCCCTCAAGTGTTAAGTTAGATTGTTTATTTGGTATTTTTCCTGTGTCTTGAGCTAGGCCTCTAATTTTATGAATTTCCCTCTTATGACTGTTTCCTCTGTGTCCTATAAATTTGGCATGGTTGTGTTCTTGTTTTCATTGTTAACCCGTTCATTGTTTATTAAAATGTTATTTAGCCTCCATGTCTTTGTGTGTTTTTAAGTTCATTTCTTGTGGTTTACTTCTTGTTTCATACCCTTATGGGGTATGCATCAGAGCAGATGCTTAATATGATTTTAGTCTTCTTAAATTTATGGAGGCTTGTTTTGTATCCTAACATGTTGTCTCTCCTAGAAAATGTCCCATGTGCACTTGAAAAAAATGTATATTCTATTGCTTTGGGATGAGATACTCTGAAGATATCAGTTAAATCCATCTGATCTAGTGTGTCATTTTAGGCCACTGTTTCCTTGTTGATTTTCTGCCTAGAAGATCTAGGCATTGATGTCAATAGGGTATTAAAATCCTCTACTATGACTGTATTTCTGTTGATCTCTCTCTTTATGTCCATCAAGATTTGCTTTATATATTTAGGTGCTCCTGCATTGAGCGCGTAAATGTTTACAAGGGCTATATCCTCTTGTTGGATTGTTTCATTTATCATTATATAGTGTTCTTCTCTGTCTCTTACTATACCCTTTGTTTTAAAGTCTATTTTGTCAGGTATAGGTATTGCTACTCAAGCTTTTTTCTTTTTTGCATTTGCATTTGCATGAAATATCTTTTTTTATCCCTTTATTTTTAGTTGGTGTGTATCTTCATTCTGAGGTGGGAGTCTTGCAAACAGCTTAAGTATAGGTCCTGTTTTCTTATACATTCAGCTACCCTATGGTTTTTGGGTTTTGTTTTGTTTTTTCCTTTTTCTTAAAGGAGAACCATTAACATTTCTTGTAATACTGGTTTGGTGGTAACAAACTCCTTTAGCTTTTTCTTGCCTATCAAGCTCTTTATTTCTCCTTCAATTTAAAATGGTAGCCTTGCTGGGTAAAGTAGTATTAGTTGTATGTCCATGCTTTTCATCACTTTGAATATTTCATGCCGCTCTCTTCTGGCTTGAAATATTTCTGTTGAGACACCAGCTGATAATTGCATGGGAGATATCTTTTAGGTAACTGTCTAACTCTTGCCACTTTTAATATTCTCTCCTTGTCTTTAACCTTTGCCATTTTAATTACCATATGTTTGTTGCCAACCTCTTTGGGTCCATCTTGTCTGGGACTCTGCACTCCTGGACTTGTGTGTTTTCTTTCTTTACCAGGTTAGGGAAGTTTTCCATCATTATTTCTGCAAAGAGATTCTCAATCCCTTGCATCCTCTGTTTTTCCTCCTGGTACCCCAATCATGTGGATGTTATTGTGCTTCCTGTTCTCCCAAAGGTCCCTTGAACTATCCTAATTATTATTGTTTTTCTTCTTGCTGCTCTGACTGGGTGTTTTCTGCTACCTTGTCTTCTAAATTGCATATTTGATCCTCTGCTTCATCCAGCCTCCTGTTGGTTTTATGTTGTAGGTGTTTTGTGGAAACATATGCTGTGTTATGAATCGGAAGAATTAACATCATTAAAATGCCCATACTACCAAAGCAAACAATAGATTCAAATCAATTCATATCAAGAAACTAATGGTGTATTTCACAGAATTAGAATGAATATTCAAAAAAATGTATATGGAATCACAATAGATCCCAAATAGCTACAGCAACCTTGAGAAAGAAAAAAGGTAGAGGAATCATACTACCACATAGCAAACTACACTACAAGTCATAGCAATCATATCAGCATGGTGCTGGCATAAAAACAGGCCCATAAGTCAATGGAACAGAATAGAGAGTTCAGAAATAAACCCACATCTTTATAGT
The DNA here is from genome assembly GCA_004026545.1 of Mormoops blainvillei. Taxonomy (NCBI): domain Eukaryota; kingdom Metazoa; phylum Chordata; class Mammalia; order Chiroptera; family Mormoopidae; genus Mormoops; species Mormoops blainvillei. The sequence continues at coordinate 93,004 of PVJD01004307.1, read as the reverse complement.
TAATATTTGACAGGGGAAGCAAGCACATACAATGAGCTAAAGCTAGTTTATTCATTAAATGGTGATGAAAAAGTTGGGCTGATAAGTGCAAAAAAAAGAAAAAAGAAAGTAAGAAAGAAAGAATCTAGACTACCCTCTAAAGCTATACACAAGAATAAACTGAAAGTGCATTAAAGACTTAAATGTTAGATTTGAAACCATAAAAATTCTAGAAGCAGTAAAATCTCAGGCATTTCTCATGATATTAATAACATTTTTTTCTGATATATCCCCTCAAGAAAAGGAAACAAAAGAAAAAATAAACAAATGGGAGCACATCAAACTAAAAAGATTTTGTACAGCAAATGAAACCATGAACAGAATGAAAAGGCAGCCTACTGAATGGGAGAACATACTCACCTCTATACCCGATAAGGGGTTAATCTCCAAAATTTATAAAGAATTTACATAAGTCAACACCAAAAAGCAAACAAACCAATTAAAAAATTGGCAAAGGACCTCAACAGACTCAAAAGAGCACATACAGATGGCCAACAGATATATGAAAAGCTACTCAACATAGTAATCATTAGAAATATGTAAATTAAAACCTTACACCTGTCAAAATGGATATCATCAATAAATCAACAAAAAACAAGTACTGGTGAGGATGTGGAGAAAGGGGACCCCTCATGCACTATTGATGGGAATGCAGACTGGTGCAGCCACTGTGGAAAGCAGTATGGAGTTACCTCAAAAAATTAAAAGTGGAACTACATTATGACCCAGTGATTCTGTTTCTGGGAATTTATCTAAAGAAACCTGAAGCGATAATTCAAAAGAATATATAGCCCTATGTTCACTGCAGGGTTATTTATAATAGCTAATATTTATAAGGAGCCCAAGTGTCCTTCATTAAATGAGTAGATAACATTGCTGTGGTACATTTACACAATGGAATACTACTCTGCTATAAAAAAGAGAAAATGTTTACCCTTTGCTATAGCCAGGATGACTTGGAGAACATTATGCTAAGTGAACTAATCCAGTCATAGAAAGGCAAATAGCATATGATTTCTCTTATATATGGAATCTAATAAACAAAATAAACTTAAAAACAAAATAGAAACAGATTCATAGATACAGAGAACAGAATGACAGCTGTCCAAAGGGTGGGATGTTTCAGAGCCTAGTGGTAAAAAGGTGAAGGGATTAAGAAAAAAACAAAACTCATAGACACAGATAATAGTATGGTGTTTAACAGAGGGAAAGAGGGGTGAAGGAGATAGAAGAGGGAAAAGAGGGGATAAATAGTAATGGAATGAGACTTGACTTGGGGTGGTAAACACACAGTACAATATAGAGGGGATGTGTTATAGAATTACACACTGGAAACCTATATAATTTTATTAACCAATGCTACCCCAATAAATGCAATAAAATTTTTAAAAAGTGTTTGTAAGCAAAAAACAAACAAACAACAGTAAAACCCTCATGTATATAGGGAAATGTGGTGGCATTTGGCATATGGCAGAGCTGTGATAATTCCTAGGGAGCTGTTTTCCAAGTAAGATTCAAAACAACTCATGATTTCTTTGTAGCCATTAAAATTCATAGTATTTCAAAATAATAGGAAAATTACCTATTTTCTGTTATAAAATTACATCCTAGGAAATTACATTACACATGTAAATTGTGATGGTTTCTTTTCAATCTGTATCTTTTTGGGTTAATTAATTCTCCAAGAGAGGTGATGTATGTCAGTATTGAATGAATAAAAAAATCATTTTATACAGTCAATTCATATAGATCTCTTCAATTAAGATTGAAAGCAACAGAGTTAACAGTGACAGTTCAGAAGTAGCTGAGAAAAATCTTTTTTTAATCAAATTATTCCCTTGTCTTCTGAAGATTTCTCTATCTGATTAAGAAGTTTATCAAATTCATATTAAATATTTTATAAGAATGTACACCTGAGTTAATGAATTAAAATATACTTTTCCTTTTCTTCCATCCAAATAATTTTGTTCTTTTTCAGAGTAAGCTTTCCTATGGTAAAAGTGATCATCTTTTGGGTCAAATTTACATTCTATTTGTGGGCACAATATTATTTAATTTATGCCTAGTTCTAAATGAAGAGGACTCAAAATCAATTGGTCTCCTATTAAATGGGTTATATTCTTGCTATTAATTTTAGATACTGCCATCATTGCCCATTTAGATTTTTAAAAAAAACACAAAGGCTTTACTGGATTTTCCTCTCTCTCTCTCTCTCTCTCTCTCTCTCTCTCTTTCTCTCTGTCTCTTCTCTCTCTTTCAAAATAGAGCTGAGGTCTGTAATCTCTTGCCAAGTCCATCAACAATTATTTATTTTTGACTTTGGAAGCAAAGCAACTCTTTAAATAATAATATGATTATTAATGTTTTTACTGTGACTAGTGAAAAATATTGGTCAGTTTATTCAACACATGTTTTTGAGTATCTACTCTTCTCCTTCATTGCTTGGCAACCCAGACTATTCCCTGAATCATCTAGGAAACTAGCTGTGGTGATTATTGTGTTGATTGTGGTGATTATTTACATATATATGTAATCAACACAATCAAGCAAATTAACATATCCATCACCTCACATAATTACCATTTTCTTTATTTTGTGTGTACATAGTGAGAACATTTAAGATCTACCCTCTTAGCAAATTTCAAGTGTACAATACAGTATTAACTATAGCCATATTGCTGTATATTAGATCATCAGAACTTACTTATCTAGCATAACTTAAACTTTGTATTCATTCACCAGCATCTTCTCATGTCCCACCCCTACCATCTGGCAGCCAGCATTCTATGCTCTGCTTCTGTAAGCTTGACTATTTTAGATTTCTCATATAAGTGGAACCATTTGTTTTTTGTGTGTATCTGGCTTATTTCCCTTACCGTAGTATCTTCCAGGTTTATCCATGTTGTCACTAATGGCTAGATTGCCATTTGCCATCTTTATTTTAAGGCTGAATGCTACTTCATTATTTTCTTAATCCATTTAATTCATCAATGGACATTCAGGAGGAAACTTTAAAAATAGAGATGCATGGGTACCACTGTAGACCTATTACATCAGAGTTTTGGGGGTAAGATCAGGTTCTAATTTTTTTAAGCTTCACAAGATCTCTGATATTCAAAAAGAGCTGAGAACCACTTCCCTAGGTACGTAGGGCATATAGAAAACACAAATATGGATGACAAATATTCCCTGATATTGTGGACCTTCAAGAAAGGTTATTAAATGCAGAAAGTTAACCACACTGAAAGCCACCTGTAAAGATCATGTGAATAATAAAGATAAACTGCAGATTTGGATGAGGTATTATAATTTAACACAGTCCTCAGTAGTTTCTCCATGAGTGTCTTGCTGATCTCTCTGAAACCTCATATTGTGCCAGCACAGAGGGAGTGGGGGTTGTCTTCACATGGGTGATGGCAACTGACAACCAGGGAAGGTGGGAATAGCCTTTTCACTTGCCATGTCCCTAATTACTGGGAGATGGGTTGCTGGAGCTCAGAGGAGAGGACTTGCCTGGAGACATAAATATGGAATATAAACTCGGAACATAGAGATGCTACTTTAAAACCACAGAACTGGTTTTACCTATGGAAAATGTGTAAATGAAGAAAGAAGAGAAAATGAGGTAGATCACTAAATATATAAAACGTTCTGAGAATTAACCAACAGAAGACAGGGTGGTAGAAGGGAAATACTGCCTATCAGAAGATTAGAGAGAAGGCATTTTTTAGAAAGATAATGACTGACTGTGTTCAATGCTAATGATTTTAAGTTAGATTCACATAGAAGAGTATCCATTAAATTTTGCAAAATCAAGATCAATGATAGGCATAAAACCCAGACTGTAGTGGGTTATGAAAAAGTAGGAAGTGAGGAAATGAAGATATCAAGTGTAATACACCTTTTTGACGATTTTGACTGTTAAGAATACTAAAGAATTAAGTAGTAGTTATTAGACTCAGTGTGCTCCTTACTTTTATGTCCATTTGGACAAACCAGGAAACAAGTTCTTCGTAAGTAAATTAGAAAAAAATGTGTTGTCTGGTCAGATGCAGTTGCATCTGCTTATATTAGAGAATAGAATACAGACCAGATTTCAGGTCCTGTGTCTTTTTTTGACAGTCAGGTACCGTTGATTACTACAATCCTGCATTGTATAGGAGAGTAAAAATTCATTTAAGATAACTGTCTATTATTCTGTTGTTAGCTTTTGTACCAGTTTCATAACATAGCCTCTAAATTTTGTGCCCATGCCCACTGGTTAAAAGAATCTTAATATTTCAAGCTCCAGCACAGAGAATTGGCCCTGGAAATACTCAAGACAAGAGTCTGGAATGGCCTTCCTGGAAGTTTAATCACATGTTGGTTATTTACCAGAGAAAGTGTCAATTTACTACTGTTCAGGATAACAAAAGTGATTGCTGAGACTGAGAGAGCAGGAAGTGTGTTAATTCCAGATTTGAGGTAGTGTCCACAGGTGACAACTTTAGGAGAATCAGGGACAGTGTTTTCATCTTTGTATTTCCAGCACTCAGGATGGTGCCTGCACATGGTATGGGTCCAATCAGTGTTTGTTGAATTCTACTGAAATTCCAAAGGGTTACTTTTAATAACCAAAAATCAAGTAAGTACAGATGAGAGTCTAGATAATGGAGCAGATGCCAGGAATGGTGGTTAATAGTCAGAGACTGGTGTTGAAGTGGGTAAAACACAGGGAAATCTACTTTCCAGGAGAATAGATATTATTTAATAATGTCAAGAGAGGTGCTATCATTGAAACTCCCGTTACCCCAAGGGGTTTTATTTATGTCTTGTCTTGGGGGAAAGCACTGAAGGATAATATATAAGAGGGAATATACTATAGCTTTTCCATTTCAGATAAGCTGACAGTGTGAGTTGACTAAAACAAACATGTACTGTGGAGAATGAGTCATACAATTAGAGACTTTTATTGGTAGTAAGTCAAGTAGGTTTGACATTCGACCAGGAAAAAGAAATCAGTAAACAATAAAAAACATCCAAGTGGGTAGGGGGGCACAGGGAAAGAGGGCAAGAAAGCAGATAAGAACCCTGATAAGCGAGAGGAACGCCGAAGCAGGCAGGCAGGCGTTTGCTGTTAGCATGGTGGTATATGAGATAGAAACATGTCTGGCTCAAGAACAGGATTAAGGTCAAGACCAATGAAAGTGAGGTGGAAAGGCAATTTCAGAACTCAAGTAAATAAAAGTTCATCAAGGTGGGACTCCAATACCAAAGGGAACACCAGGGAACCAGTTAGAGTGTGACTACAGTCTAGGTGGACTTGATCCTTAGTTGTTTATTCTTTGAACTGTCCTAAGACTCTCATTAGTGCATGAGCTAGGGTTGAAGAAGCTAAAAGAAATAGCCTGGCATGCCATTGTACTTGCATGTCCCTGGCTATAATGCTATGTCACTTTTATTAACTGTATTGCTTAATTCAGCACATTCACATAGCCTGCATTTTAATTTGTTTTCAAAAAATATTTTTTCTCCTTCAAGAAAAATAATTCCCATGAATTGGGCATTATGTGATATTTTTGTGTATATTTCTGTGCATTTCTGTTTTATAGTACACTGTTACTAATTTAACAAGACCTCAATAAGCACTTGTTGAATTGACATGTTTACTTAGTCATATCAAGGAGGTATGTTTGACTAGTCTAAATCACAAGGTTGAAATAAAAATGTAGCCATGTTATCTTGAAAGGAAATTAACTCACCGAAATGACCAAACCCTGCAAATGATTTTAATTTTGAATATAGAGCATGAGTTTAAAAGAGATGCTGTAACTACTTTTCCATCTTTGCTGCAACACTTGGCTGCTACCATCTTGATTGGTTTAAGATGTTTTGTGAAATCTATACCTTTACATTTTATGAAAGGGGAATAAAGCTCCTCTCAATTGACTTGATGCATTGAAGAGAATTGCATGCGCAATCTCCCTTTATTACATTCAATGGTCCAAGGCACAGAGTAGCTTAAAATGTCCTTTTAGAAATGATACTCTTCAGAAAGGTGCACTAATGTGGCATTATTAGGTATCTTTTTAGTATCTTTTCACTGAAAAAAAAACTTTTAAGGAAAACTGAGCACTTCCATTATATGAGTTTTGTTAGCAATTAAATGACCGTGTGAGATTTGTTCTCCATGCCCTTCCTTGTAATAATGGGCCACATAGCACCTCAAAGTGAAAATGGTGGTGCCCCAGGAACCTACACCTAGAGCCAGAATATATTATGAGGAATTAAGTTTCTATACAAGGGCTTCTCCTTATTAACATTAATTATGTGGGAAAGAAAATTGGATGATTCATAAAAGCAGAAAACATTTGGCTTGACCACATTATACAACAGTGCAAATAAGAATTCTTAATGCTGTTTAACAAATGCCTTTTTCACTCTTCATTAAAGCCTCTTGTTGCCATCCAATCTTGATTTTAGAAATTAAAGCTAACAACCAGATTGAGAGAATCAGGAAAGTGACAGCATGGGGCAGAGTCTCTAAGCCACAACTAACAGCATGAAGCAAAGTGAACCTCAAGCTATTGCCGTTCTCAGAGAAGGCTGGGGAGGGAGGGCTGCATTTGTAGGGAAACTCAATTATAGCAACCCTCGGCTATAGGGAAGTGCTTGTGAATGTTGACACAAAAGCTTTTCCCTTAATGTTTTAATTAAATACCTAGAAGCCAATGCTTCTTCTCAGTTAGTGTCAGAACGATACTTCTCAGTGGATAAATGTTTACAGCGAAAGTTCAGCTGAGGGTTTTTACAAACATGACTCTAAGAACTGAGGAGGCTTTTGCTGAGGCACTTGAGATCGAGAAGGCAGTCATGATTATAAACTAGCTCTACAATAGCAGGATGGTTTAATCCACCCAAATGTCAGTCATTGGTTTGCAAGTTGGCAATCCCACCTTCTTCTTCAGATAAAAGGGCACTGGTTAGTCATCTGTTTAATTCTCTATCTTCAGTGTGTCATTTGGATGTTGAAGGAAAATCCCTTGATTCAGTCTGCCATTTCTGACAGCCTCCCTCTAGACCCCATTAATAACCCTTTTAGAGAACAGAATGTAGAGCAGGCGGCAGGCAGCCCACAATCAAAGTGGTGAATAGACAACGAAGAATAGACAGTAGAAGTGGCTTCCCTTTGTGATGACGGTGTTTAGGTGACCTTTGTTGAAGAAAAAAACAATTTTAATCTAAAAATTGTGTCTTTCAGGATATTAAAGTAGCATGTGCAGGGTGGTAGATTTGGGAGGTCACTTGGAATTTGGGGGTTTATGATAGGATACAGAAAAACTCAAGTGATATTTACAAAATGTGCAAACAATGGCACAGAGAGGAAGCCAGCCTGGCTTTGGGCGTGCCTGGGGAATATCCTTCAGAAAACAAATATGCCACTCTTTCATGTTGGTTTGAATCTCATTATAAAGTCGCAAGTGAAATGCCACATACTTTGCCTCGGAAACAATGATTCTAGAAGCAGAGCAACTGTTTTCTAATAAAGCAGTCCTGTTAACTAAGAGTTGTAGGATTTTCATGTGCTTTAATGTACATCATTTGTTCATTCTATTGAAGTTATTTTCTATTTTTTATGCATTAATAATTTCTAGTTGACTGTGTGTGTGTATACATTCTGAACAGCATTGTTTAATGTGTCATGTACAAACTGGTGTGTCAGGCCTCTGGAGTAGAAGTTCCATTCCAAATAACCTTTCCCTAGGCATTGCCTGGTCCAAGGGAGCATTCCAAAATGTGCAATTTCCAGGGACACAAGTTCAACCAGGAGTGTGAACTTTAAAGCAAACAAAACAATGACACAATCTGCTATGCAAGTACCCCATTAAAGAGGCAAGGGCTTCTGGAGGCAGAGATTGGGCCAAAACCTGTGTTTAGCTGACTGCAATGCTGTATCATGTATTCTGATATAATCGAAGACAGAGAAGCAAGATCACAAAAGAAGTGGATAGATCATTTATTACGAGAGAGATCACTTTTATTTATTGAGTAGCGCCAGGGAAGTCAGTTATTTTTTATGCACCTCATCCCTTAATAAAACACTAATAAAGCTGTTATGTACTTTCATATTTCAGTAAACCATTCAGGCATGTCTTTTAAAATAGACAAAGGGGAAAATTGCTGTTTTCTGCTAGGAATTTGTTTATAAGCTGTCCTTTTATTAGATAACTTGAATTCATTTAAGTAAAACTGCAGAAGCCTGTTCTCCAGAAGGGCATGAAATGTACACACGTGATGGGTACTTAAATGTGATGTGGCATGTTTATAATGCTTACTAAGTGCTGGAGATTAGATTATTTGTATAGAAGAGATGAACCACACACATGTGTGTGTTCCAACAAGTCAATTTATTTTCAAAAGTAACAAATTAGAACACTGATAGCCTTAGGTTTCTGTGGGATGCTGGGTATCACCACCTGTTTGACTGTCCTGGAATCAGTCGTGTTTTGGGTACTTCCTGCAAACTGCATTTTACGGAAACCTCTGTTCATTGTAAAACGTTGGTTAAGCTAATGAGACTGCGAAGTTATCTAGTCACGTTCCATTACACTGTCGTGGCAGGTTTCATCAAAATATTTTCTTAGTAAAAATGTTTTTTTTTTCTTTTACTTCATTTACAACAGATTTTTAGCATTTTAAAGGCTGTTTATCCCATTAGATGGGGACCTCGGTAAATGTTTAGAGGAGAGTTATTGCTATATCAACTTTAATAGAATTCAAGAAAACCATCCTGCATTCTAATTATTATGTGCTGTATTACTCAGAAGAGAACTGATTTATTTTAATAGTATTTAAATAACAAATGCTAACTTGTATTACATTTAATAACATTACTATCTTTTACTGACATCCTTTGGAGAAAAATACATTTCAAAAAATCCTAATTTAACTTTGCATTTGAAAGTCTAAATTCATTTAAGAGGTGGGGAAATCATGTTTCTTTGACATCCCATGGTTTCCTCGGGGTGGCTTCATGCCTCCTTGGAGCTTTCAGGTGGGGAGAAACAGTGAGGCAATTAGTAAGCTATCGTTTACCATGAATCACGTGCACCTCTGGTAGAGTGTCATGTCCCAATGTAAGGACCAATCCTTGCAGAAGGTCGACAGTAGAGGACACTAAGAAACAAGAATCCCCTACTGCACTGACATATTTACACAGAGCAGCAACTGAATGATGGGGAGAAACAACAGGTGTGCAGTGCTGCAGAATTTCCAGACTTTGTAAATTTGCAGTTACATGTTTATTCACATCACCACCACCACCAACAAACCCTTCTTGTGTTAAACTGTTATTGCTAAGAATGGAGCATTCCGGTCGTAAACCAACGGTCTTCAAATTAGGGTATTTGTAACTGTGGAGGGAATACACCATTTTGGGTGGGAGAGGGCCAACTAGGCAAAGATAGAATTGGAGGATATTATCTTTCAAATCCTCAAACTCCATATGTATCTTTTCCGAAATTATCTGGCCTTGCGGAGGGTCTCTGTGGCTTTCCACTCCCACCTCTCTTTCGAAAACCTCCTGCTACACCTTTAGAGAAGAAAACAGTTGCTCTCACTAATGAATGGCACATACTATTATGGCCTAATCCCAGGGTATAAAAACCCCTGGGGCACCATAAAGGGAAGGAAAATTAAAATAGCAATGCCTTTCCTACCCATCTGTTGTGCCTGTCTGCTTCTCTGTGTAGCGATTAACTGCCCATTTGGCCACCTCCCACCTGTACATATACCTATCCACCCATCAACAGATGCCTACTTGTTAGAATGAAAAACCAGAACTGAGATGGCTTAGTGGTGCTGCTTCTTAACATATTTGAAATGGAGAGTAGTCATTATTTTCTTCTGCGAAGTGAGTCTGAATTTGACAAAAATACGATGAGCTTTGTCATTTGGATTATTAGACATATGTTTTCCATAAACTAAATAAACTAAACCTGCAGCTCTAAATTTTTAATAAAAGCATACTTAAAACCTGTGTACGGTAGATGTTGGCTGTAATTACATCCTTTGTAACTGTCAACCTTAAAATAAAAACCTAAGGTGTCATCTTAAACATGTACAAAGGGAAAACGTTTTCCATAATTCCTTTAGGGGCACACAAAACTGTAAACACTACTCCATAAACTGCACTGTCTTACACTTGTCAGGGTTCAGCTCAGACTCTGAACTGGGCCCGTTGTCTGTCTGTCTGCTTGTTCTTCTACTTCTGCTGCTGCTGCTGGTGCTACTCTAACTACCACAAGTACAACTTCTTCCTTCTCCCCTTTTCCCCTCTTCCCCTTCTTCTCCTCCTTCTCCCGTTCCTTGTTCTTCCCCTGTTCCTCATTCTTCCCTTTGCCCCCTCCTTCTTCTTCACCTTCTCCTTCTACTCTGCCTCCTTCTCTTCTTCCTTCCTTGGTGCTAGATTGATTTTTGCATTTTAAAATGGTTATATTTTAAATAACTCCATAAGTACCTATATACACTCTTGATATTGACACGTGGCAGAGGAAAAATAAAATATTTACAGTCTAGTCCTTTTTTAAAAAAAGCTAGCCAACCTCTGATACAGGTGATAGCATCTATGATAATTGGTTTTCTTCCACAAATATTCACGTCATATCTTGCTTTTATGATCCATTTGCAGATATTTATTTCCTTTTACTTCTTATAAATAAAAGTTTATATTAATTTTTTTTTCATTCTGTACTTCATTTTTTATTTCTTGGCATTTGCAACCATATGTTAATGCATGTTCTTTGAAAATAAGACACAAAGGTGAGATTAACTCTGCAAGAGGAGAAAACATGTGAGGAAAAACTGGGCAGAAACAGAAGAGGCCTGTCAAGCCAGGAGGCAGGTCTACTTCAGAGGAAGTAAGAGGGAAATAAGAAAGGCTAAATAGGAAAAGGATTAGACTGTGGAGCAATTTTAGCAAAAATTGTGGGGAGTCCTCCAGTCAAATGAGTTCTCATTGGAATCCATCGTCTCGAAGAAAACGCTGTCTCTGAGAGGGTATGAGCCCTAGCACCTGGCCGCACTCAGTCATTCAGCAGGAGAAGCCAGAGGGAAGTGAAGACTTATCATGAACTGGGTGATGAATTTCAGAATACACCATCTGGGGTTGTTGGTCAGTTATATTTCCTGCCATTTGTAATTTGAGATATATTTTCATGGTAGCCATAGTCTGTAACGATGGACTATCAAGTCTTCATTTTACTAATATCTAAAATAATATCTGAACTCAAGTAGTAATACGCATATCTCTCATCATTTCACTCTACTTTTTATATCTTGTTTTAGATATCCCTCTCAACTCTGAAGAAAGATAGTTTACTATATTTGATTCTAATAGTTTTAACACTATATAAGATTTGGTTTCTACAATTAAGCATGAAAAGAGAGGAGGGGGGAAGAAGAGAGAAGAGAGAGAAAGATATTGTTTTACTTTATTTTTTATGAAAAGGAGGTTTTCCAATACCATTTTTCAGACTGAATCTGCTATCTCCTCTAATTTTAAGGTTTACTCAATCATATACCAAAAAATCTCATATACTTCCATCTTTTTTTGTGTGTGGCTATTTTATTCCTCTGATCTCTTTCTTTCTCTCTCTAACAATACAATGGTAGTTCAATTAGTATGATTTCAGTTTCAATAAGGAAAATTCTTCCTTTTTTCCCCTTTTTTCATAATTTTCTTCATGGTTATTGAATCTTAATTACATCATATGAATTTTTATGGTCAGTTTGTTGCATGTATAAAAACTGTATTGAATTTTGAATAAAGTTGCATTATATATTAATGTAAAGAAAACATCTACTATAACACAAAATCTTCCAACCCACAAATATGCTAAACTCTCGTTTTTCAGGTTTTATTTTCTTTTGTGTTTTAATAATGTTTCATAATTTTCTCTATATCTTCCACATAGTGTGTTAGACTAATTCCTGAAGCCCTTATGACTTTTGTTGCTTGTGTGAATCTATCTACTTAAAAGTCACATTTTCTAATTAGTTATTGCTAATAGTTATTGCTAATTACAAAATAAGCAATAACTAATTGCTGGAGTGTAGAAGTTTTTGCATGTGAATCTCCTAAACCCAGTTTTGCCAAACTCTCTTATTACTTCTAAAATGTTTCCTATAGGTGCTCTTGAATGTTTTATAGGATAAAATATTCAAATACTGGCCATTATTACATATTTTCCAATCTTTATTGATCTTATTACTTTTATATATGTAGTTACATTGATTAGAACCTCCAAAATATTTTTTGATGTTAGTTATTCTTATGTTTTACTGACTTTACATGAGATAGTTCTAATGCTTTATCATTAGGTCTCATAGTCATTTATAGATATTACTTTTCAGGATAAAGAAGTTACTTCTTATGCTAGTAGTTGATCATTACATTAATATTTTAGACCTCTTGGGCTCCTAGTTCATGATGGGCATGGGGCTCTAGCTATTCTGTTAGATCCCCCTACTGAGGGAGATCTCTAAGCCATGCCTGTAGCCCTCTTTACTGCAGGAGACACTGGATGCTAAAAAAATGATTCTTTGTTTCATCAATATGCCGGCTTCAATGCTTAGCTTAACATTCCTCTGAGGTCTCTTTTTCTCTCAGTTTTCCCATGAGTTTTGCTGGTTTGCATATGCTTAAATGCTTAAAATGTATTTTATTCATTTTTTTGTTTCAAGTAATAATATAAATATAGTAACCAATTCACCGTAGGGCTTTGTTTATAAAAACAAAAATTATTTTAAAATAATTTTTACTAATTCTAAAGAGTTGTTATCTGAGAGGTTGCTTTCAGTACCTCAGGGTATATTGTGGTTGGAAACTTGCACAAGATTAAGTTGATGTACCCATAGAATAACCTGCACGTTTCTGATATAAGCATTGCATATATTATATAATATCTAACTGTCTAACCTAAGGGGAATAGCATAGGGGAAATTGGGGGACATTTTTGAACACTGTCTGAAGGAAGAGGTTTTCTTTTTGAGTATACATTTTTAGCCCTTTAGTAAGTCATTTTACAGCACCATAGAAAACAAGCTTTAAAGAAAAAAATATTTATTGTAGATTTTACACAAGAGGACTTATCTGTAGTAAATTTACCTTATTAAAACATCAGCATGGATAATATATAGGAAAGAAAAAAAATTGTTAAAAAATAAACATTCACGAAAAAATCTGGGAGCTGAATCAATTTCTGATGTTAACCTATTCAGTGGCATGTACTTGTTTTGAAAGCCCGCAATATATTTTATTATGTCCTTATGTTTCCTTTTTGCTGACACTTTAAGAGAGGACATCTGGCTAATCAAACACTGCAGAAAAACAGAGAGTCATTGGACTGATTGTGAAACATGAAATGTCATTTAGTGTGTAAGGACTGACAGTTCTTTCCTAATGAAATGTTGTGCATGACTAGTTTCTACTGGACAATTCATTGTATCCTTTCAATATAAATAGGGATTTTTAAGTAAGACATGTTATCTTTAGTAGAACACAGAAAAAAGGTCAACACTAGGAAAATAAAATGAATTATTTTGATAATCTGCATATCAAGACTTTGCTTTGTTTTGATAGCAGAACAAGATCATATCTTTTTAATACAGTGCTGTGATCCTAAAATGGGTAAGGCACAAAGTAGGTCCCCAATAAATCTTCATAAAATGATTTATTAAATTTCAACAAAGCACCTTGAAGCTGCTAAGGAAAATGAATCCCTCCTATAAAATTAATATTCTGGTTTTTTTTTTCAGTAATGTTTTACCCTTTACTATGCTAGAAAGCTCTCTAGGTAATGGTTACATGGTTATAAAAGCACCAATTAATTTACTAAGTTAAATCAAATTTGCTGAAATAAAATCTAAAAATTAAAAGATTCAAATACTTAAAAGTAAAAAAATACAAAAGCTATAAAATGAAACACAACAGTAATGAAACAGACTTTTCCAACATTTACCTCATTTTCCTTTTTTTAAAAATTTTGTCATTTTAGTATATATACTTGGTTACTTTAATATCTCTGAGTATTATATTTACATCAGGCTAACTTGATCTATCATTATAAATAGTATCAAAATCTAATTGTGATGCATAAGAATATTTTAGAGTCTTCTTTTGCCCCCACCAACCATATTTCAAAATTATATTTCAATTTTTAATCTATTTGTTTCTTTTCACTCCCATATATCAAATTCTTTACATTCTCATTGTTGACCATTTATGTACAACTATTCTAAAGGGCTTAATGATTATCTTTTTATTTGTACAAGTTTTTAACAGCATGCAATTTTTTTTCTTCATATGTTCTTAATTCATTTAAATAGTATTGCACTATATTTTAATTTATTTCCTGCATTTTACCAGTCAGCAATATATATTAAGAGCCATCTCTGTTGCTGTATTTACAAGTTGCAAATATAGTAACTGTTGCCACTTACTGCTCATTCATCATACCCCCAAGAACGAAGATCACCAAGTGATATAAAGGACCATCAATTAATGTCAACAATAAAATGACAGAAATGTTAGTTGTCTGACAAAGACTCTAAAGCAGCTATAATAAACATGCTTCATTGATTATAAGCATGTTTGAAACAAATGAAAAATAAAACATCTTAGTAAATGAATAAAAGCCTCAGTAAAGAAAAAAGAGCCTTTTTTTTCTAGTTCTGTGAGAAATGCCATTTGTAGTTTGATAGCGATTGCATTGTCTCTATACAGTACTTTGCATGATATTTACATTTTAACACCGATAATTCTTCCAATCCATGAGAATGCAATATGCTTCCATTTAATTATGTTTTTTTAAATTTATTTATTCAATGTCATAATTTTCTGAGTAGAAGTATTTTACCTCCTTGGTTAAAATTATTCCTAAGAATTTTATTTTTGCAATGCAATTTGTAAATGGAGTTGTTTTGTTAATTTCTCTTTCTGGTAGTTTGTGTATAAAAATGCATCCTCTTTCTGAATATTAATTTTGTATCATGCTACTTTACTGAATTTATTAATTAGTTCTAGTAGGGTTTTTTTTAATAGAATCTTTAGGACTCTATACAATATTGTGTCATCTGCAAATAATGACAGTTTTACATTTTCCTTTTCAATTTGGATGCCTTTTATTTCTTTTTCTTGTCTGACTGCTGTCACTAGGGCTTTTAATACTATGTTGAATAAAAGTGGTGAAAGTGGACAATACTGTCTTGTTCCTGATCTTAAGGAAAATGCTTTTAGCTTTTCCTTGTTGAATATGGTTTTAGGAGTGGGTTTGTCATATACAGCCTTTATTAGGTTGAAGTATGTTCCCTATATTCTCACTTTGCTGAGAGTTTTAATCATAAATGGATGCTGCATTTTGCTAAATGACTTTTCAGCATCTATTAATATAATCATATGATTTTTATCCTTCATTTTATTTATGTGGTATACTGGTATACCACATTAATTGATTTGTGGATATTGAACCAAACTTGCATCCCAGTAATAAATTTCACTTGATCACAATGAGTGATTTTTTTTAATGCATTGCTAAATTTGGTTGCAAATATTTTGTTTAACATTTTTGCATCTCTATTCACCAGGGATATTGATCTACATTTTCTTTGAAATGTTTTTGTCTGGTTTCAGAATAAGCATAATGGTAGCCTTGTAAAATAAGCTTGAGACTCTTTTCTCCTCTTGAATTTTTCAGAGAAGGATATATGTTTATTCTTATTTGAATGTTTGGTAAAATTCACTTGCAAAGTCATCTGGTCCTGGACTTTTGTTTGTTTTGAGTTTTTAAATTACTGCTTCAATTTTACTGGTAGTAATCTATCTGTTCAGATTTTCTGATTCTTCTTGATTCAGTCTTGAAAGATTTTACATTTCTAGGAATTTATCTATTTATTCCAGATTATCCAATTTGTTTGCCTGTAACTGTTTGTAGTATTTTCTTGTAACTCTTTATATTTCTGTCATGTCAGTTGTGACTTTTCTTTTGTTCTGATTTTATTTATTTGGGTCCTCTCTCTTTTTTCTTGATAAGTCTCGTTAAAAGTTTACCAATTTTTAAAATCTTTTCAAAGTACCATCTCTTGGTTTTACTGATCATTTGTATTGATTTTTTAGAGTAACCTTGGTTGTAGGTTCTTGCTTTTCATCATTTTGAATATTTCATGGCAATCCCTTCTAACCTGCAAGTTTCTGTTGATAAAGCCAGTCTTATGCAAGCTACCTTGTAGGTAACTAATCGCCTTCTCTTGCTGTTCTTAAGATTCTCTCTTTGTGTTTAACCTTTGGAATTAATTGTAATGTGTCTTTGTTTGGGCATTGTTACATTTATCTTGTTTGGGATTTTCTGTGCTTCTGGCTTGTGTGTCTATTTCCTTCATCAGGTTAGGGAAGTTTTTGGTCATTATTTCATCAAATTATTTTTCAATCCATTGTTCTCTCTTTCTTCTCCTTTGGGTACTTCTATCATGCAAATGTTGCTATACTTGCAGTTTTTCCAGAGGTCCCCTCAACTATTCTCATTTTTGGATACGTTTTTCTTTTTTCTGTTCTGATGGGAGTTTTCTACTACCTTGTCTTCCAAATTGTTGATTTGATTCTCTGCTTTAACTAGGCTGCTTTTGATTTCTTATAGTGTATTGTTTATTTCAGTTATTGTTCTTCATTTCTGACTGATTCTTTTTAATGGTTTCAGTGTCCTTTTTTTATGTTTAATATCCTCTTTTTGAAGTTCTCACTGAGTGGATCTATTCTTCCCCTAAGTTTGCTGTGGATACCTATCAACAGTGTTTTGAGCTCTGTATCTGATAGATTGCTTGCCTCTATTTTGTTTACTTCTTTTTCTGGATTTTTATTTATTTTTTGTTCTTTTATTTGTGTCATATTTCTTTGTCTCCTCATTTTGGCCACCTCTCTGTAGTTTGTTTCTATGTATTAGGTAGATCTGCTCTATCTCCCAGTATTGGTAGAGTGGCCTTATACAGCAGGTGGCCAGTGGTCAACTGAACGGGGTGCTCCAGGGGTGTCCTTTGTGTGTGATATATGTGCCCTTATGTTGTAGTTGATCCTTGATATCTGTTTGTTTGCTTCTCAGCTGGTGGGATTGACTCTCAGGCGTAATGGCTATGAGGACTGGCTACGACCAAAGCACGGCTGACCCCACAGGTCACAGGATTCACCCCAGTGGGGCTCTGGTGCCTGCTATGCATCCTTTTTCTGAATATTAATTTTGTATCATGCTACTTTACTGAATTTATTAATTAGTTCTAGTAGGGTTTTTTTTTAATGGAATCTTTAGGACTCTCTCCACATAGTATTGTGTCATTTGCTTTTGGGTATGCTTTTATGGAACTAACAGAGTGGTGTTTTGTTGTTGTCTGAGAATGGCCACTGGATGTGTTGGTTCTGGGGCCCCTTGGGAGTGTCTCCAGTGCACTCAGCTGGTGCCTGTGACTGGTCAGGATTCACCTGGTAGGAGTTACAAAGTGGTCTGCAGTTGGCGGCTGCCTGTGCTGAGCCCAGAGACTATACTGCAACCTGAGGCAGGTGTCACCCGTTCCAGGCTCAGGGCCTCTCAGCAAAAGACACAGGGCCCATTGAGTCAGCTGTCACCTGACTGGGGCCTGCAGATCTCATAGATCTTTTTAAATGTATTTTTTTTCCCCATTACCATTTATCTCTCTTATACTCTCCTCCCTACTGTAATCACCACACTGCCGTCCATATACATGAATATTTTTGGTTTTTTTTGGCTCAGTCCCTTCAACTTCAAGCTGCTCCGCTGAGAGCTGTCAGTCTGCTGTCTGTCTATGAGTCTGTCTCTATTTTGCTTGTTAGTTCATTTTGTTAATTAGATTCTAAATATGAGTGAAATCATATGGTATTTGTATTTCTCTGACTGGCTTATTTCACTTAGCATAAAGTTCTCAAGGTTCATTCATGCTGTTGCGATGGGTAAGATTTCCCTCTTCTTTTTTACAGCCAAGTAGTGTTCCATTTTGTGAATGTCCCATAGTTATTTTATCTGCTCATCTACTGATGGACACTTGGGCTGCTTGTATAACTTGGCGATTGTAAATAATGCTGCAGTGAACATAGGGGTGCTTACGTTCTTTTGAATTAGTGTTTCATGTTTCTTCAGATAAATTCCCAGGAGTAGAATCACTGGGTCCTAAAGTAGTTCCATTTTTAATTTTTTGCGGTAACTCCAAACTGCTTTCCACAGTGGCTGCACCAGTCTGCATTCCCACCAACAGTGCCAAAGGGTTCCACTTTCTCCACATCCTCACCAGCACTTGCTGTTCGTTGATTTATCGATGCTAACCATTCTTACCGGCGTGAGGTGATATCTCACTGTGGTTCCAGAGAGCTTGCCGTGAGGCCCAGGCGCAGCCACTGAAAGAGCCAAAGGCAGCGTGGGAGTTGATTGGAGCAGGATCTCAGGGAGTCACCAGGGTGGGGCCAGCAGTATTTACCGGCTTAATGCTGATTCGGATTTGGCACCTGCCTGGCCTGCATGTTGTGTGAGGGGAGGGCACAGCTCTGGACAACGGTGGACCTCATGCTGAAGACACACAGTTCGATCCTCTTATGTCTCTGGCACCTTTCAAACTGCTGTCCCTTGGATGGAGTTCAGGGTGAGTGTCTGTGAGCAAAGAAGCCTGAGTGCAGGCCCTTTAAGAGGGTGCCAGGCTTCCAGCAGCCCTCTTTCCCACAGGAATGGGTTGGAATTGCCAGTGACCTTCACGGCTTGTTGTTGTGGGGAGCTACTCTCCCCAGCTCTGGAGCCCTGGGCTGGGGAGTTCTGTGAGGGGCTGAGACACCTCACTCCTCTGTGGGGGCTACTGTAGCCAAGATACTCCTTCAGACTGTCAACCGCCACACGTGGGTGTTGGACTAGTCTGTTTCATGTCTCCCCCACTCCTATAGATCTGAACACGGCCTCTTCTTTATATCCTTAGTTATAGGAGTTTTGTTCAGCTAGTCTTCAGGTGCTTCTTCCAGCTGATTGTTCTATATTTTAGTTGTAATCTTGGAGTGTTCATGGAAAGTGGGGGGCACAGTGCTTTCCTGCTCCACCATCTTAACCAGAAGCCTCAGCCATTCCTACTATGATTTTAACTTCTTCAAAACAAATAATTCATGGACTAACATTTAATTACTACTATTAATAAGATAGCTTTAGCAATAATGATTTGATTCAAATGTGTATGCATTTTTATTTTTACCTCTTTTTAATCTCAAACTTATTTATGGAATAGTTGTCCCATTTAAATGCATGTTCTATGTTGATTAGTTTGGCCTGCCTACATGCAGAGCTCGCACTTATGCTATTACAAGTTTTCACCTGTGAACATCCCTGTGCTATTTTCTCAGCAAAGGAGGGCTGTGTGATTTCATTCCTCTTGTGCTTAGCTCTTGGCTGATTCATAGCCATAAGCTCTTCATCAAAGCCAATGTAAATTATATGTCCTTTGGCAACTACAATAGAAAATATACTTGCTTTAAGAAATGTTTGCCATAATACTAACATTGTATTATGGGGATTGCATTTAGACTTCTAAGAAAAACATTTGCAATGTTATTTACAACACTCTTTTCCTTGTCCCTGACGTTATAAACTACTTCCTTCTTTTCAAACCTACCTGCTCCTCCTGGAAGCATTTGGAACACTGCCAAGCCACAGTAATAGTCATTGTCATGGGAATGATTCTGTGTCCCAAACACAAATCTCCTTTATCAAAAAGTAAACTATGCTTTGGAAAGTGTATGAATAAGAGAGCAGAAAGTGATTAAACAAGCTATACTTATTAACATTGTTTCAAAAAAAAAAGTTAGGGGATGTTTCTGTTCCAGATTCCCCGAGGAGAGAATAAATAAACTGAACCTAAATTTCTGCAGAAAATGTTTAGCTAGGAATGAAGAAACCATTTTTGACTTCAGGGTTTGCAAAGAAACATAAATCTCTATTAAAGATGATAAATTTCTCTAACTAAAATCTTATATCTAGTAGCAGAAAATTCCATTTTTTGTAAAATATTTTATTTATTTTTAGACAGAAGGGAAGGGAGGGAGAACGAGAGGGAGCGAAACATCAATGTGTGATTGCCTCTCGTGTGTCGCGCCCCCACCGGGGGGACCTTGCCCGCAACCCAGGCACATGCCCTAACTGAGAATCAAATTCACGACCCTTTGGTTTGCAGACCAGCACTGAATCCACTGAGCCACACCAGCCAGGGCAGAAAATTCGAAATTTTAAAGGCATCTTCCTTTAAACCAGTGTTTCTCAATTTGACACAGTTAGGGTTCTTTAAATTCTTGTTTGGTATCAAAGGGCATCATACTCACTGTAGGACATGTAGCACCATCCCTGATCTCTGTCCTTTAGGTGCCAGTAGGATTCTCTCAGTTGTGACAATAAAAAGGTCTATAGCCATTTCCAAATGAACCCTGTGGGAGGGAGGGGAGACTACCCCAGTTGAAAACTATAGCTGTAGATTATGGGCTATCCAATGTTAGAATGAAATACCTAAAATTCTAGGAATCTTAATTTCCATCCTCAGCGGTGACTATTTCTGACCATCTTTACGCTATTGCCAACAACTAACTCTGTTTTCCTTTATCATCCCCCTCTCAGCTAATGCTCTCATTTTACACTTCAGTCAAATTTTTGCAGTGGGTTTCCTTTCCCATTTTAATATGGCTCTTTTCTACCTCCCCTTTTTTTCTCAGTTCTTGCACTCCTCTTTTCTCCTACCACAGTCACTAATTTGTTTTTTCTCATTCTTGATTTAAAAACTTAGATCAAGGAACATGTATAAAGGACCAAAGGACAAAGACAAGGAGGGGAAGGAAGGATTGAATGTGGGAGGCTGAGGTGGTAGGTCAGGGGAGAGTAATGGGGGGAAATGGGGACAACTGTAATTGAACAAGAATAAAAAAATAAAAATTAAAAAGTTACATCAGGCCCTGGCTGGTGTGGCTCAGTGGATTGTGTGCTGGCCTGCGAACCAAAGGGTCACCATTTGATTACCAGTCCGGGCACATGCCCGGGTTGCGGGTCAGGTCCCCGGTAGGGGGCGTGCGAGAGGAAACCAAACAATGATATTTCTTTCCTTCTCTTTCTCTCCCTTCCCCTCTCTCTAAAAAATAAATAAAATAAAATCTTAAAAAAAATTGCATCAGGCAAGAATATTCTACTTCCTTCTTTTAAACCACATTTACATTCTCTGTGTTCTATTATAATGAGTGTTGACCCTGATCTAAGCAGAGGGCAGTTCCTCCAACACGACTGGAAATTACACCTGCCCTCACATTCTATCTCTAGACCTGCAGAGATCAACCCATTCAACACCCACTTTTTTCAACTGTATCCTGTATCATTGGAAATTCCTGGAGTCAGCAACCACAGACATTTTCTGACAGCAAAACGGAGTTTAAGCATAAAGGCGAACCAAGAAAACAACAATCAAACAAAGTAAAGAGGCAGTAGCAGTAGACTATATTATTTATTTTAATTGAGTGAACTGATTTTATTTGGATGGCCATTATTTACCTCATATTCCAGAAATAATTCATATTTCTGAGTTGTGTCACTGGACAGAAGGGACAACTGAAATATATACGACTTTACATGCCGCATGGGGTACGGTTTCTAGGCAGGCAGTTGCCTGTACATCAGAGACAGGCACGGCCTAATCTGTGCTCCAGGATGGAAGCAAAGGGTGCATGCAAAGGGTGTACCCATACCCTCTGGGTCAGTCTTTCGGGCAGGGTTTATTAATCTTTTGCCACCCTCCCACTTGCTTTTTCTTTACCATACTCCCTTTAAACCAGTGGCATTTAATCCTTGCTGCATATTAAAATCACATGGAGAACTTAAAAACAAAATGTAGATGCCTGAGAGTCCTCTCTGCAGATTACAATTTAATTGTTCCAATAGAGGCTGAGCATCTCTGTGTTTTAAAAAAGCTCTGTAGGTGACTTTTATGTGCAGCCAATATTGAGAACCATTGGATAAAGAGCTCTTGTATGGTTGAGGAAATTCTTTTGTTTTGCAACAAAAGAATCATTGAACATGTCTTATTTCAATTGTTATAATAAATAAATCCAAATGTATATACTTACATGGATGAGAAGCATTCTGCCTTTTTAAAATAGGTTTTGAGACACAGATACAGCCTTCCCCTAGATTTTGTTTTTCTTGGTAACATGTTAGATGTAAGTGAAATATGGTTTGAGGATCATGATACCTTTTATAGGGTAAAAACTTATTTTGATTTTCCAAATGTGAAAAAATGCATTCTAAGATAATGATGTCAAGTACACCAATTGTTAAAAAGCAAGCAACTATAAGAAAGATATAAAATATACTAGATGGTTGCTGCTCTGAAGAAGTAACAGTTTATTTAAGGATACCATGTATAGGCATAAGATAGTGTAATAGAAAATAAAATATATGTATAATTAATATATACTGTTATAAAAATTATTTAAAGAAGTCCATAGTATTGGCTTCCAAAGGAAGGGAAGACATGAGGCATGTTGTATGAGTACACAGAATGGATACATCATTGTAGATTACAGTAGATCACAGTAATTTGTGATTGTTCAATGGTTAGATTTCATAAACAATGAAGGCTATGACTCATGACCAGTTTTGGGATGTCTTCCTTTAGTAGAGACGACATAGGGCAAGGTATAGCAGCTAAAAGAGAAGCGGTGGGAAGAACAAAAGCAAAAATTAGTGTCAGCTACACTCAAAGAAAAACAAACAGTTCATTTTCAATAAGAGAAGGATTTTAAAATGTTACTTGGGGTTTGTTTAAAGCATATATTAGAGCCAATTTATAGACTTTAGACATAAAAAAACTGAAAATTATCCCTAATTAAAGGAGTAATTTGAAGAGTTTTTAAAAATTTAAATATATTAAAATAAAACTCTCAAGTATCTTATTGATCTCATTGGTTGCAGTCACTCACTTTTTTCGTCGATATGAACTGTACCATGGGTCCTGACAATATATGCCCTTTGAAAACTGTATCAAACATGAATGTCTGGTTTATTGTCAGTCTAAAGGAAGTGTTTTTATATTGTACATTTCAAGGTCATAAAATGCTGTCAATAAAGTTTGCGATTTTTTTCTCAGATGAATGTAGTCATGAAAGCAATATGCAGGCCAATGTTTAGTATAAAATATCCTTCACATTTCAGAATAGACAACATATGGAATAAGTCACCATTTTACTTGATGTACTGAAGTTGAAAATAGTTCAGAATAGATCTGCTTTGATTTAGTTTATCTTTATCACAGCGCAATACCAACCAACATGTTTCAGCAGATTACAGTTAACACAGGGACATATTGTTAATTTCTTTAACTTTAAAGCTGATTTTTAAGTATCTTTATTCATTGTTGTGGCAGTGAGAAATATATTCACAGCTAGTGGAAATAAAAAATAACTTTTTTCCAGTTTTACTGAGAAATAATTGACATAGTTTAAGGCATATAGCATAGTTGTTTGAGTTACATATACTGTGAAATAATTGCTACAATAGATTCAGCTAACATTCATCTCCTCTTATAGATACAATAAAAAGAAAGAAGGAAAAAAATCCTCCTTGTAATGAGACCTCTTAGGATTTACTCTCTTAACAACTTTCTTATGTATCATTGAGCAGCAATGGCTATAATCATCATGTTGTCATTGGACATTATATCCCTAGTACTTACTTACCTTGTAACTGGAAGTTTGTAACTTTTGACCACTTTCCTCCAATTCCCCTTCCACTCTCCATCTCTGGTAACCACAAGTCTGGTCTCTTTTTCTATGACTTTAAAAAAGAAACCAATTTTTTAATTAGTAAAGCGATATGTGGGAGTTTTATATTATGAATAAAAACAGAAAGACATTCTAACCTGGGAAATGTTGGAATCAGAAAAATCAGAAAATACTATAAATAGGTTTGATCCCTTTAATTGCTCAGATCTTGTCCAGAGAAATAAATTGAGCTTAACTAATCCATTCTGTTCCTTTTTAGCATACTTATGGAAAAGCAGGCAATTAAATGATGAAAGAGGGAAAAAATAACTGATGAATGCATTTTATAGTCACGCACTTTATTTTTAGATAGAAATTTCAGTGTCATTTTATTGCACTAAGACGTATTTCATATCAACTACAGGAAATTTAACATTTAAGATGCATGTTAAAAATAAAATATATTATTTTCTCCAAATTCAAAGCTACTATTTTAGACAAGAATGCTAACTATATATAATGAACATTTGGGCATTGAGTTGATATGTATCATGTATTAGAATGTTGTTTTTCTTACCCACATCACCTTTTGCCCTAAATAAAAAAGTTCATAAAGATTTAATATTTAAATTAGAATTACTTAATCTCAGAAATGAAAGGACCCAGAAGTCCAGCCCATTGAAGGTCTCTTCTAAAGTGCCCCTGGCAGATGGGTGCCCAGCCTTGGCTTTTATGAACACGGCGTTGGCATGGACAGGCTGCTGCCGACATCTTTAGGCCCCGTCCTGTTACATAACAAGTCCTGATTTAGGGAAAAAATGTGTTCTTGTGTTTGGTTTTCTTGTCAAATGAAAAACCAAATCATTAAATCGAGGCAGTTTCATTGCTCTTTGGTCTTGTTCATTTCCTCTTTAGCTCACTTGTATACTGGGTTGACCAAAAATTCTGTTCAGTTTTTTCCATAAAATACAAGACACATTTTTCATTTTCACCAATAATCTCATTGATTTGGATATTTTGAGTATGTCAGCTATCCCCTGCATGGTATAATGTTGATTTTCTCAGTTAATGTCTCAATTTTATCTCTATCAACTTCCACTGGTCTACCTGACCATGGAGCACCATCCAGCAAGAAATCTCCAGCACAAAACTTCACAAACCACTTTTGACACTTTCAATCAGTCACGGCACCTTCTCCATACACTGAACAAATATTTTTTTGTGTTTTAGTTGCATTTTTACCTTTCTTGAAATAATGAAGCATAATAGGCTGAAAATATTGTATATTTTCTCCCATCTTCAATAGTAAAATGGCTACACAAAAATTCGCCAATTTTGATACTTTTTTTTAAATGCATGCTGATATGACAGCTGTTAAAATACAATCTAACACAATTGCTTCAAATGAAGTTAAAGACAGCTCAGTGCTACTAAAGACATCTTAGGGAAAAAAACAAATGAACTTTTTGGCCAACCCAATATAGACCCAACAGATGTTGCTGGCCACATCTTAGAATCTGCACATGTGTCTCTAAGTTACCCAAAGGGCATCCTCTGAGGTAGCGCCAATCAAACACGGCGCTACAGCTGCTAAACTTCAGGGACTTTGTGGTAGTAAAGGCTTCCCAGGCAGAAGTGGGCCTGTTAATATCAAAAGCCAGCTTTCTACACCTGCGGGAGGTCTTTTTCTTTCTTTGCTGAATCTCCTTATGAAAAGGAGCTTCCTTAACTGGGAAGAAGCCTTCTAAGAAAAAAAATAGGGGCTTCCTTATCAGAGAGATGGAAATTCAAATCAGCCTCTCATAATCTATGTAACTTTTTTCAACCTGTTTCTTTTTTTTTGAGGAAAAATAAATAAGTTCTAAAGAGTAACCGCCCAGTCTCTGGTGACTACTATTATGTTCCTGTACCTGTGTAGAAGAAAGCCCTGCTCTACCTCAGTCACAACCTAGGATCCTGAATTGGGAGGCAAAGAGCTACTGCTCTCCTCAGAGAAAATGAGGATGAACGGGGCCATGAGTATGGGCTGACTGACATGCATACGACCTCCTTACATGCAGACATCAATTTCTTGTTACATCACCTGTGATTTATAAAAGTGCCTTATGTTCATTTTAGAAATGTTTTCTAAACATTTCATGTAAACACCCATTTCATGGGCAAACACCCATGAAAACATAAAAGTCTGTGACATACATAATGTTTTAAGGGAATAATGTATCATTCCTACCTACTTGATAGTATCTGTATTAGGTCCTATGTAAAGATAATTTATTTTGTTTTCATTAACTTATCCTTAATTCATACTTAAAGATATAGATACAAAGCAAAACAAAAACTTTAAAAATTTAGTGACTTCCTGTAGGTTTCAGAGAGGCAAGGGGACTGAGATGTGACTGACTGTTCAATAACTTCTGACTCAACGTGAACTGCAGTATTTAAATAATGTTCCCAAAGTGGGGAAGGACTGAGGGTGGGAGGTGGGGGGGGGGCAGGGGAAAGTGGTGGCAGGAAAATGGAGGCAACTGTACTTGAACAACAATAAAAAAAAGGAAAATAATAACGTTTTCAGAAACAAGTAATTAATTTCCATCTAAATGATTTATTATACCATTCTAAAAAAGAGTTTAAAAGGTTCTATGATTAGTCAATTGATTTTTAGGAATCAGAAAGGAAATTAAGATGGGCATGAAGATATAAAAATTAGTTAATTTCTAATGCTCTTATAAATTTCTAATTTTCTTATAATTATATTCTGAAATTTTTCTCCCTCTCTCACTTTCTTTCTCTTTCTCTCTTTTGTTCTGGATTGACATAGGCTTCAGTGTTTCTTCTGGGCTCTTACTCAGGATTATTTCCCTGATATCATTTTAACTAAAAAATCAAGTCACAGGAAAAATATATATTTCAAACACAGCAAGAAATGTTCTCTTTAGTGTCATATTGAATACATGCATACCATAAATTTCTCTAATGCACAGAACCATTTTCAGAGGTGTTTTAATTTTATGCTTATAGTTTTCAGAAGAAGACTGTTGGTCACCATGAAATTCATTTCTACGAAAAATGTGACACTCAAGTGTTATGAAAGGTTTTGTATCATGCAGTTTCTGATGTATAGATTCCAGAATTTAATAATAGATGCACCGAATTATCAAAATATCTTTTACAGATAAAATACTAAAATCAAAGACAATACACCTAGGATTATTTTTAGTCAACCTTTATTTATAACTGGCCAAAATTGCATTTCTATGGGCAAACTTTAAAAAGGAAGATTTATTCATATGGCTTATAAAATATTAGGACTGGAAACAGCATAAGAAGTTGCCTAATTTTTTTTTTAATTTTTAGACAACGTTCCAGAGTGGAGGAAGGCCCTTAGAGGATAAAAGCTGTGTTCTGTGTATTACAGTATCCCGAATTCTCACGTTCTCCATCCTATAGTAGGTCTTAATACCCTTTGACTAGATTTTCAGCAATAAGTGACTGCCCTGTCTGAGATCATATTGGAAACCACAACAGTGCAATATTCTGAACCCATTGTCCATGACAACATATTGGTTCTCTTTGACAGGTGATCTCAAAGTTAGAGTTTGGGACACAATGAGGCAAGAGTACACACATGGGGAGAAACTTATAATTCTCCCATTTTTGAAATCAAGCAGATATTATTGAAATGCAGGTACCATTAATTCAATTGTAAAAATTTGTGTGTCTGAGTATTTCCCCTGCTCTTTATATCTAAGTGAAAATAATAAGAATGGAAAACTTTAGATCTACAGTATGATTCTTCATTGTTCTGACTCAACTGTTAACTATGTGACCTCAGTCAGATTTAGGGAGTTCTGCTTCTGCATCCACTCATGTGGTATGATGGATAACTAGATTTAAAACATAGAAAAACTGGATGTTTTATTTTTAACTCTTCTATTTGCTAATCACAAGATCTGTGGCAATTCCTCCTCTGAAATGTTTTTCACTTATAAAATTAAAACTGTAATAATAACAATTACAGTAAATTTCTACTCATCCTTCACAAATCAATTCAGTTGTCGCCACTCTGCATCATAACTCCACTGTCAATCACGCTCTATCCAGGCAAACATAACCATCCCTGCATGCTTTCATAACAGCAGTTACTCATGAGCTTATAATTTTGTGCTTTTTTCTCCTCCACTACATAGTGAACTTGTAGAACAAAAAGGTCACTTTGTTCTTTGCTGTATCCTGGTAATAGTACAGCATATGATATATAGTACGTGCCCCATAAATGTTGACTGGTGAGTGAATTAATGAATCCTCTTTCTATTCACTCCATATTTAATAAATGTTTACTTCATGCCTAGGATATTCTAGATTTTATTTTATAATGTTAATTAAGTAAATCGATGAGTTAATATTCATCTAGACTCAAACGATGAATGCCTCCAATTGTCTTACTGGAGCATCTTCAGTATGGACTACCTCATTAGAACAGAGAATAGGAGACACCATAGGTATGTCTTCTGTAAATAAGTTCTACACTTATTATGATATGTCCCTATATTCCACAACTAATGCGTTTATTGTGATTAAGTGGTAAATTGTTTCTCTGATTGAGGTTCTCATTTTCACTGGTCACCGTAATCACTTACATCTCATAGCCATACATACAATTTCTTTTCCTACTTTATCTTTTGACCACAGTTTTTAAGTCAAGAGATCCATGGCAAAAAGGAGGGTATACAATATATAATAAGTTCTAAAGTATAACACTTTTTTTCCTGTGTGTGCACAGAGCTGAAACACTTAGTACTAGCAGCAAGTTAATTGTAAGCACCAAATAGAAGAAAGGATTTAAATAAAGATTATGGAAAAAAGTGTTGATACATATCCTTTGAAAATTGTTTATTCCTTTGTGGAGCTTATCTTTCCTGTATCCATTGTAAATTAAGTTGTTTATAGAAAAAAATTCAAAGCTTATGCTTTGAAATACTAAGAGCAATAATTCTAGTATGATTTGGAATGATTTTTACTTTTATGCCCTGCGATCTTTCTTTAATCCATGATTTATTTTCACAATAAACATGTATTACTTACTACTAAGATAAAACAATCATTAATTCTATTTTAGAAAAATAATTAAAACCTTATGAGAATGATGCAAAAATGAAAATTAAAGATTTAGGGACCAGAACAGGAAATTCAGAACCAGACTTATCTTCACTTATAAAATTTTCAAAATTTCTACAAAGTTATTATTTAAAAGGTGATTTCTCAAAATTAAGCTTGAAAAACTAAGAAGTCAGTTACGAAAATCTTCTTTTTGTCCTCATGATCATCACCCAAGCCCTTGAAGCCTCTAAGCCAATGGGATTTCTTAGCTTTCAGGACAGATCAAGGTCTGAGCAGGGTTTCCCCTGGTTTGGACCAGATAACGTGATTGTTTTAACAGAGCTTGGCTCTGCAATTTCTTCTGTTCATAATCATTACTCTTCACCATCTGTATGCTTTCGTCCAGCTGATCCTAAATGTACTAAACAACTTCCTTCTCCTTAATTGCTGCCTAGCGTTCTTTCCTTTTAAATTGTAGATCAGGCCCACTTCCTTGATTTAATACCACTAATTTTCTAAACCTACCATTTAATTCTTGAATCATCACATTCAGCAAACTCTTGCACTTCTGTAAATATATTTATTTCTTTTTTTATTTTATTGATTATGCTATTACAGTTGTCTCATTTTTTCCTCCCCTTTATCCCTTCTACCCTGCACCGCATCCCATCATCCCCACATCAACATTTTCCTGCCACCACTTTCCCCAGCCCCCCCCACCTCCCACCCTCAGTCCTTCCCCCATTTGGCTTTGTCCATGGGTCCTTTATGCATGTTCCTTGATGACCCTCTTCCTCTTTTACCCCTGTTATCTCCCTCCTCCCTCCCCTCTGATTACTGTCAGTTTGTTTTTTATTTCAATGTTGCTGATTATATTTTGCTTGCTTGTTTATTTTGTTGATTAGTTTCCCCTTACAGGTGAGATCATATGGTATCTGTCTTTCACTGCTTGGCTTATTTCGCTTAGCATGATGCTCTCCAGTTCCATCCGTGCTGTTGCAATGGGTAGTAGCTCTTTCTTTCTGTTCCGTAGTATCAGCCTTAGCCTTACCATTGAAGAGGCTGGCCTTGAAGTCAGACCAAATCCTAGTTTCTACTTATCTGAAGACTGACCACTGGTAGAGTGTATCATTATGCAAACCTCAAAGCCTTTTAAAAAATCTCAGTTAGCCTTGACTGGTGTGGATCAGTGGGTTGAGCACCAGACTGCAAACCAAAAAGTTGCCCGTTTGATTCCTAGTCAGGGCACATGCCTGGGTTGCAGGCCAGGTCCCCACTTGGGGGCGTACAAGAGGCAACCAATCAATGTTTCTCTCACACATTGATGTTTCTTTCCTTCTTTCTCCCTTCTCCTCTCTCTAAAAAATAAATAAATAAACAAACAAATAATATCTTTTTTAAAAATGATAATAACAGTTGGTGTAGGGTTAGGTGTGTTGCATAGCTATAAGATAGTAGGTTGTTAATACAGAAAATTTGTTGTTATTTTGTTTAAGGACAGCCTATTCCCAAATACCTGCTAGATATTACCACCTGTTGATTGTTTAAAACCAAACTAAATTTCATTCCAAGCATTCTTGAACTTACTCTTTTGTCATTAGACTAAAAATATTAGTAACATCCAGAGTCACTTACCCTTTCCCAGCCAGGTAAAAACAGTTTTTGATTCTTGTTCTAGAATGTGTCTTGTATTAACAAATTTATGACCTTTGGATCTCACACTTTGTTGAGATGGCTCTTTTAAAACCTTCTTGACTTCAAAGGTTTCTCTTTACACACCATATTTTCATATAAATTTCTATCTCAAAAACCTCTGAAGGCTGTACTTAGCTTTTAATTGGATTCTGAGACCAAAATCATTTGTTACTATGAACCAGCCCTTCTGTACATGAACATCCCCCTTGTCCTTATTACAACCTCAAGCCTTCCCGCTCAGCGCTGAGACCCTACTCCCCACATTGTAGCCTCGCTCACGCACTTCCCTCTGCACAGAACATTTCCCCATATGTTTGTCCTCATCCAAAGTCTACCATTTGTCATGTAAAAATATTCTCTTTTCCATGAAGACATATTAGGGTACACTTGACCTTAAGTGATCTTTTCCTGCCCTGAACTGAAACCCTTATGGCCAACACTACTTCAGGACCTCATTTTATACCATGTTCAGAGCTTCAGTCTCTTTTTTGGCCCATCCCTACTCTCTTCTTTAAGACAGAGCCCTAAACATAAACAGCAATATCTTACCTGCTGCGTCTGCCACACTAACTTTTCGGGAGAGTTGGTCGATGACTCTTCAGAATTTCCCCTTTATGTAATGTATGGGGTGGAAGGAACTTTAGAGTACCTCTAGCATTATTTTATGACTGAGGAAACTCAGAGTTTATTAGACTCATTCAAAATCATAGTTATTTGGTAGCATAATTGGTACTAACTCCATTTTAAAATTTATATCTACCAATTTCATACTTCATATTCATTATGGATACATAATAAATATTGATTAATTAAATACTCAACCTGTAGATTAAGATGCCTCCATTGCAATATTAAGGCAAAGGAAATAATATATAATATCTCTCAAATTATTAAACACACACATGCATGCCTCACCACTTTTTCCTGAAACCGTATCTGTGCTATAACTTATTTTATTTTGGTTCTTATAGTTTTCTTAACATGCTAGGTGCACTCTCACCTAGAGCCTTTGTATGTGCTAATACTCGATATGTAACACTCTTCCCCCCAACCCTTTTTAAATTGATACTCAGATATTATTCTCTCATGCAGCCTTCCATGACTCCTCTATTTAAAAGTTTATCTATTCTTCCCCAGTGTTTACCACTGTCCCTAGTTTCATTTTCCCCATAAAATTAATACCACACAAATACATCAAAGTTATTTACTTTTAGTTTTTTTCTCCTATCTAGAATATAAATTCTAGGAAGACAAAGATTCTTTTGTTGAATTGTTTACTATTCTATCTTCAATGCCTGGAACATAGTAGGAGTTTACCACATGTACATTCAATGACACCATGCCAAAAGAGAATTCTATTCCAGATACATCGTATATTTTTAAGCTTATAAGCATCTCTTTGTTCCTTTAAATAGAAACTTAAATGGCATTTCTAATTGTAGAAACATTGCCTCTGGCTTTTAAGATTTTCCATGCTCATATTTGTTGGCCCACATATTAAGTAAAAGACCACCAAATATGGCAGCGTGAATAAAGGTATAGAGATTCTGAACCCACTTAATTAAAAATTGAGCCTTCTGATTTCCTCTGTCTGTGTGTGTAAGTTTGAGTTGAACTTGATTCATTAAAAAGGCATTTGCTTAAGAAACCTTTAGAAAGTGTTTTAATTGAAAACTCAAATTCAAGCTGGTAGCAGTTTGTACTATGACTTACTGCAGTTTTTAAAGAGAAAAAAAATGTTCTTACAATGCATTTAAATTCTAAGTACCAGTAAGCAAATAATTAATCTTTTAATTTTGACACAAACTTGGGGAAAGAGACAATTTGCCATGTGTAGAAAACTTATTTGGTCAATGATACAGTTTTATTACTATATAGAAAACAAAATAAAGCAAGATGATCAGTTTCTAAAGATAAGCAAAAATTATTCAGAATATCTCTTCTATTTTTGGAGCAACAATATTAGATACATGCACAATGACTACATATATTCTGATTTATCATGAAATAGAGCTGAGGAATAAATGAGAAGTTCCATAGTGAGCAGGACAAGCAAATTTAAATGACATCTTCTAGGATTATTTTGTTTATGATACATACAAATGTAAAGTATGTGAGAAAAAGTAATCTTTCCAGTAACTGAGGTTCCATCTGCCTTATGGGTCAGATGTTTTAGTCATCCTTTTAAATTTTTTAACGTTCTATATATTTATTAAAATAATCTCATGCATAAATGTTATTTTGTAACATATGCATTTACCTTTAAAAGTATTTATTTCTTAAATCTATCTTAGTGGCAGGAAGAAATTATTTAATAGGAATAGAAGAATATTCTGTGCTTGATCCTGTTCCCCTTTTTAAGACTCCAGAGCTTTAAAAAGAATGCTTGCATTGTTCAGGAACTTTTTATTTAAGTCCTTGAAATTCTGTTCCCCTAGTGGTTTTGATGATTATGAAGTTGATAAAAATTTCTGACTCATCCCCAAAAGGAGGCCAGCTTCCCCAAATGCCTTGATCTAAACTATTCTAAAAATACTTATATATTCTTATGACATACTTCAGCTATTCAAATACAAAGATCTATTTCTAACCAGCATCATCTTATCACAGCTTAGCACTTTGGCGTACTATTATTATTATGTGCAACCATTAATGCTACCTAATTTTAGAACATTAACATTTACCCTGATGCTCGTTAGCTTCACTTCCATTTCTCCCTGCCCTCAGCCCCTGGCAGCCGCTCATCCCATGTAGTTTCTCTTTGTAAAGAATTCCCCATAAAGAACACCTGAAGTAAATGGATATGTGAAATACAATATGTGAATTTTTGTGACTGGCTTCTTTTAATTACAGGCACACCTTGGAGGTGTTCAGGTTTGGTTCCAGCTGACTGCAATAAAGTGAATATCACAATAAAGCCAGTCACATGAAGTTATTTGTTTTCCAGTGCATATAAAGGTTATGTTTACACTCTTCTGTAGTCTATTAAGGGGTGTAAGAGCAATATGTCTAAAAATGCACATATGTTAATTTAAAATACTTTATTGTTAAAAAATGCTAACCATCATCTGAGTCTTCAGCAAGTTGTCATCTTTTAGCTGGTGGAGGGTCTTGGCTCCATGTCGACAACTGCTGACTAGTTAGTGTGGTGGTTGCCAAGGGTTGGGGTGGCTGTGCATTTTCTTAAAATAAGACAACAGTGAAGTTTGCTGTATGGATTGACTCTTTCAAAATAAATTTCTCTGTGGCATGCAATGCTATTTTATAGCATTTTACCCACAGTAGAACTTCTTTCAAAATTGGAGTCAATTCTTTCAAGCCCTGTTGCTGCTTTATCAACTTTGTTTATGTAATATTATAAATCTTTCCTTGTAATTTCAACAATCTTTATAGCATCTTATCAGGAAGAGATATCTTTTCAAGAAATCACTTTCTTGCTCATCCATAAGAAGCAACTTCTCATCCATTAAAGTTTTATCATAAAATTGCAGCAGTTCAGTTACATCTTCATGCTCCACTTATAATTCCAGTTCTCTTGCTATTTCCACCACATTTACAATTACTTCCTCCCCTAAAGTCTTGAACCCCTCAAAGTCATCCATGAAAGCTGGAATCGACTTATTTTAAATTCCTCTTAGTGGTGATGTTTGACCTCTTCCTGTGAGTCATGAATGTTCTTAATGGTATCTAAAATGGTGAATCTTTTCTAGAAGGTTTTATAATTACTTTGCCTAGATCCATCACATTAATAACTATTGCAGCTATCTCCTTACAAAATGTAATTCTAAAGTACCCATTAGTAGCCAATAGGCAGTTGGGTTGTTTTAAATTTTTGGCTACTGTTAATAATAATGCTTCTATGAACATATTTGTGTATGTATTTTTGCATGGTCACATGTTTTTATTTCTATTTGGGCATATACTTAGGAATGGAATTTCTGGGTCATATGATCATTCTATGTTGAAAATTCTGAATACTTTCCAATCTGTTTCCAAAGGGACTGCGCCATATTACAATCACTCCAGCCAGATATGCGGGTACCAATTTCTGTACATCATCACTAACACTTGTTACTTTCTGATTTTATATTATAGTCATCTTAATAATAGAATATAAAATAGATGTTCATTATCTTGATTGTGGGGAAGGTTTCATGGGTATATGCATGTCTAAACTTATCAAAATATACAGCTTGGTTATACCTCAATTAAGTTTCTTAAAAATAAAAGATATATTAATACATTCAGATAAAAAAAAGAGAGAATTCCTTGCTGGCAGATCTACCCCATAAGAAACCCTTAAAGGAGATCTTATTATACACAATAATATAAAAAACCCTAGTCTGAGTTACACACAATAATATAAAAAGCCCTAGTAAAGACAATATCAAATACAAGTACACCAGACAGCATAAATGTATATTGCTTTTAAGTCATTTATTCTCCTCCATAACTATAAACACATCTGAAACTTACAGCAGAGCTTCAAAATATATGAAGTAAAATGCAGAATTGAAGAAAAATAAACAAAAGTCAAAAATAATAGTTGCAGACTACAGTGCCTCACTTGTAGTGATGGACATTAAAAACTAACAAAACAATAAGGAAATATAACGCTCAAACATCAGTCTGACCCAATGGGCATTTACAAAGTAACCTACCCAATAACTGCAGAATATACATTCTTTCCACATGGAAAATTTCCAAAATAAAACATATAAAGTCTCAAAAACACTTAAAATGATTGAAGCCACAAAAAAAAAGTGTGTTCTTAAACCACAATAGAATAAATTAAGAATCACACAAGGAAATTGGGAAAAATTTTAAAATATTTGAAAGTTACATAATACACTACTAAATAGCAAATAAGTTCAAAGATGAAATCACAAAGGAATTAAGAAAATAGATTGAGATAAATGGAAATCAAAACATAATAGACAAATTTATGGGAAGAGAGTTGAGAGATAACACTATAGTAAAAGCCTGTATTAAGATAATTGGTCTCAAATCAGTTGCTAAACTTTTCACATTAAGAAACTAGAATAAAAGCAAATTGCTTCAAAGCAAGAAGTAAGGAAATAATAATTAAAGCAAATATAAATGCCATGTAGATAGCAAAATATAAAAATTGAGCAAAACTAAAAGTTGGTTCTTGGAAAATACCAACGAAATTTACAGCCTTCAGCTTGACTCACCAAGATAAAGAGAGAACACTAAAAACTAAAATCAGCAATAAAAGAGAACATTAATAGTACCCTTTAAGAGATTTTGAAGAATGGAATAGAACACCATAAGCAATTGGATGCCAACAAATTATATAACTTTGATGAAATGGAGAAATATCTAGGAAAATGCA
The DNA here is from genome assembly GCA_004026545.1 of Mormoops blainvillei. Classification (NCBI taxonomy): domain Eukaryota; kingdom Metazoa; phylum Chordata; class Mammalia; order Chiroptera; family Mormoopidae; genus Mormoops; species Mormoops blainvillei. The sequence continues at coordinate 57,020 of PVJD01004307.1, read as the reverse complement.
AACTACCAAAATTGACTCGAGAAAAAAATAAAAAATTAGAATAGACATGCAGATAACAAAAAGATTGAAAAAGTAATTTAAAAGGTTTGTCATAAAAATGAGCTCAGGACAACCTTGCTTCACTGGTGTTTAAGGAAGAATTAACACCAACCATTCACTAACTCTTCTAAAAAACAGAGTTCCCTGCTCGTTCCATGAGCCTAGTATTACCCCAATACCAAAAATCAAAGCCATCAATAGAAGGCTACAAACCAATGTCCATTATAAATATAGATGCAATAATCTTCAACAAAACACTAAGAAATTGAATTCAGCAACATATAAAAATGATTTTACACCACGACCAAGTCGGATTTATCCCAGGGATGTAAGGTTATGTCCTCATAAATTCTCCAACCAATACATCCTTCAGCTCAGTTTTAAATATGAATGCTGTATTTTCTGTATGAGTCCTGAAATATATGTTGCTTCACTTTTAAGGCAATTTATTTTATGCCATATGCCATAATGAAATCTGTTGCAGTAAAGTCAGTCAGGACAAGACATAAATCATGGATATTTCCTGGATTCACACTGAAACTCAGAGATATCAGCAATGCTTCATTGGTGTGAATATTTTAGTTATCTCACAATAAGAAAGGTTGCTAACATTAAACAATTGTCTGCATCTTCTCTTAGAATGAAAAATTATTTTTTAAAATGCCCCAAAGTGGAAAGCATTGCCTCTTAAACATGGTATTGTGAAAATGAAATGAGAACCATATTTCTATGCCAACGTGAATAGCACCGAAGGCAAATGCGTGTATGTGCTCGTAGAGGGAAGAGACAGAAGAGCTCACGTTGAGGGTTATCCTGTACCCCATCGGGACTGAGGCTTAGTGCCAGAAAAGCCGATGTCGTCATTCGTGGCAGCTGTGTACCACACATACACCTGCATCATTTCAAACTGGATTGTTTTGCAGCCTTCTTAGAAAAACTCTTAATATTGAAATAGAAAGACAATATTCATTTCATCAATTCTGTATCCTAATTACATTCAGCACTAATGAATGCTACAGGCTGTGAATCTGTGAGCGCTAGACGCTGTAGTAATTCTGTATAATGTAAGGCACTTGTCAGTGGCTGCAATAAGAAACTGGATACAAATTAGGGCACGAACTGCAGGCCTTTATATCCAGCTCTGTCTGCATAATTATCAAGTATTCTACTCATGAACTTCAAGGGACTTCTAGGAATAAAGAAACTGAAGCAATGACTCACTTCAAAAATTTAGTTGCCTTGAAATGTACTATAATATGGTTAAAGCAGAGGACAGAGAAAGAGCTTAAAACGGGGCTTCTCTCTCTGTGTGGCCATTGGTAGATCAGCATTATTGTCTATCTTACGCTGATATTTAGAAGAAAAGAGCAGTTTGTGTATAGAGTATATTTTGATTTACTGCAACTGACTTTAATGCACTAAAAATTGAAACAAATAATGCTAAAAAGGTAGGAAGAAATAAAGATTGTCCAACAAATATTTAGTATAACACCTAGTTTTTATAAGGTGAAGAAATGTGGTATAATTCCTAACTTTAGAGAATTTAGAAGGTAATAAATATATGAATCATTGCCACTCCAAGGTGGTCCTGGAGTTGAGAACACTTCATTGATATAATGGCCATCAATCCATGGGTCATTACTTCCTCCTTCTTCTCTGAATGTTGCACCTGAGATTTGTACATATCCACTTGTTCATTATCTAGGGATGATCATAAACTACTTTAAAATTAAAAAAAAAAAAACAAGTAACTATGGGTACCAAGTACTTCAAAGTCTTTGAAAAAGTGTATAATAAAAATAAATTTATTGATTGGAACATCAGTGATAAATTTGATGAAGTAATTTCAATCAGTTGTGAAAGTAGATGTTAGATTTGAATTTTCAAAGCAGTATGGAGAGCATGTAAACATGATTATTTCAGAAAGTTTGCCTAATGGAAAGAAAAATAATATGATAACTGCAATAAGTAAAGGAGTCAATGAAAGACAACCCAGGAAGTTCAAACTGTAAAGAAGACAGCAACGTGCCACACACAAAATAAGTTTCCAAGAGATGATTGATATGTTTGTTACTCTTGGCTATTACAAGTTAAAAGACATGAAGTGTTTTGGGTTGCTTCATAGTGGAGAGTTAGATCAATAGACTGGTGCCCATATAAAAGCATACTTGAGTCTATTCTAGTGAACTTGAGCAATTCAAACTATTCAAAAACAGATGTGGCATTGTAGAAGGAATTTTTACTTTACAAGGGGATGACATGGGCCCAAGACCATCCCCTGTAATTTTGGGTAAGTAATGCAAACTTCTTGCACCTCAGATTTATTGTTTGTTAAATTAGGATTGTTTTAAAAAATCAGTTATAATAATGTAAAATATCTCAGCAAACTTACTGGTACATAATGGGCAATTGATAAATATAGGCAGCTTATACTTTGGCTCCTGCAAGGTAGAGAGATTTCACTGAAAAAGACCAAGTTGAGATAAGTGGTCATGATGTTGGAGATGAGGTTAAGATAGATGACTTAAATATGTGCTTGAAATTTTACCTCGTAGCATCCTTTAATGAAGTGCCTAGGATACCTAAGATTCTCACATTGGCAGAAGGTAGTAAGAGATGAGATTAGCACTGAGAAATATTGGTTCTGACTGCATACTCCTTTCAAGTCATGTCTATGCTATACAAAAAGATCTTCACAGCACATGTGGCTTCATTCAAAAAAAATCATAGTAGCTTAATTATTAGAAAAAACTGTCACCTTACTAGAAAGGGCATTTTTATTGAATTCAAACTGCTTCTTTCTTCTTCTCTGAGCACAATTTTCAGAAATTCAGCATGGCAAAACATCCCCAATTTTATATTATTTTTATTTTTATGTTAAAAAAAATTTTTTATGTATTTTTTCCATTACCATTTAGTCTCCTCATACCCTCCCTCCCACTGCAATCACCACATTCTCGTCCATGCTCATGAGTCCTTTTTCCTTTTTGTCGATCCCTCCACTCCCTAAACTAATCCCTCCCCCCTTAGCTCTCATCCTACCCTGAGACTGTTTCTCTTTTGCTTGTTAGTAGTTTGTTCGTTAGATTCCACATATGAGTGAAATCATATGGTACTTGTCTTTCTCTGACTAGCTTATTTCACTTAGTATAATGTTCTTCAGGTCCATCCATACTGTCACAAAGGGTAAAATTTTCTTCTTTTTTATAGCCAAGTAATATTCCATTCCATAAATGTCCCATAGTTGTTTTATCCACTCATCCGGTGATGGACACTTGGGCTGCTTCCATATCTTGGCAATTATAAATAATACTGCAATGAATATAGGGATACTTATGTTCTTTCTAACTAGTGCTTTGGGCCCTGGCTGGCGTGGCTCAGTGGATTGAGTGCTGGCCTGCGAACCACAGGGCAGCCAATTCAATTCCCAGTCAGGGCACATGCCTGGGCTGCCAGCCAGGTCCCCAGTAGGGGGCTCTACGCAAGAGGCAACCACATATCGATGTTTCTCTCCCTCTCTTTTTCCCTCCCTTCTCTTCTGTCTAGAAATAAATAAATAAATAAAACCTTAAAAAAAATAGTGTTTTGGGTTCCTTCAGTTATAGTCCCCGAAGTGGGATTGCTGGGTCAAAGGCAGATCCATTTTTAATTTTTTGAGGTATTTCCATACTGCTTTTCACAGTGGCTGCACCAATCTGCATTCCCACCAACAGTATAAAAGAGTTCCCCTTTCCCCATATCTTCACTAGCACTTGCTGTTTGTTGATTTATCAATGATAGCCATTCTGACAGGTGTGACACGGCATCTTATTGTGGTTTTAATTTGCATTTCTCTGATGATGAGTGACATTGAACTTATTTTCATTTGTCTATTGGCCATATGTATGTTCTTTAGGAGAAGTGTCTGTTCAGGTCCTTTGCCCACTTTTTAACTGGGTTGTTTGTGGGTTGTTTTTTTTTGGTGTTGAGTTTTGTAAGTTCTTTCTAAATTTTGGAAATTAACTTCTTATCAGAGGTATGGGTGAATATGTTCTCCCATTCTGTGGGTTTTCTTTTTATTTGTTGATGTTTTCTTTTGCTGGGCAAAATACTTTTTAGTTTGATGTAGTCCCATTTGTTTATTTCTTCTTCTGTTTCTTTTGCCTCAGAAGATACATATGATAAACTATTGCTATAAGCAATGTCCAAGATTTTGCTGTCTATGTTTTCTTCTAGGATTTTTATGGTTTCAGGTCTAACATTTCAGTCTTTAATCCATTTTGAATTTATTCTTTTGTGTGGTGTAAGAAGGTGGTCTAGATTCATTTTTCTGCATGTATCTGTCCAGTTTTCCCAGCACCATTTATTGAAGAAACTATCTTTAGCCCATTGTCTGTGCTTGCTTCCTCTGTCAAATATTAATTGACTATTAAGGGAAGGGTTTATTTCTGAGCTCTCTACTCTGTTTCATTGATCTGTGTCTGATTTTATGTGAGTACCATGCTGTTTTGATTACAATGGGCTTATAGTATAGTTTTATATTATGTAGCATGATTTCTCCAACTTTGTTCTTTCTCAAGATTGGGGCCTTGAGTGGTTCCATACAAATTTTTGAAATATTTGTCCTAGTTCTGTGAAATACGTCATTGAAATCTTGATAGGAATTTCCTTGAATCTATAAATTGCTTTGGGTAGTATGGACATTTTAATGATGTCAGTTCTTTCTGTCCATGAACATGTTGCATGCTTCCGCTTATTTGTATTTTCTTCAACTCTTTTCTTCAGTGTCTTATAATTTTCTGAGCACAGGTCTTTTATATCCTTGATTAGGTTTATCCCTAGGGATTGTGTTCTTTAGGAAGCAACTTTGAATGGGATTGTTTTCTTAATTTCCCTTTCTGTTAGTTCATGATCGGCATATAAAAATGCTACTGATTTCTGGATATTAATTTTGTATCCTACTACTTTATTTAATTTATTTACTTGTTCTAGTAGTTTCTTGTTAGACTCTCTGGGGTTCTCTATGTACACTATTATATCATCTGTAAATAAGGACAGTTTTACTTCTTCCTTTCCAGTATGGATGCCTTTTATTTCTTCTTCTTGTCAGATCTGTGGCCAGGACTTCCAGTACAATGTTGGATAAGAGAGGTGAAAGCGGACATCCCTGTCTTGTTCCCAGCCTTAAGGGGAACACCTGTAGTTTTTGCCCATTGAGTATGATGCTGGCAGTGGGCTTGTCATACATGGCCTTTATTATGTTTAGATATGTTCCCCCATTCCCATTTTGCTGAGAGTTTTTATCATAAATGGTTGCTGGATTTTATCAAATGCTTTTTCTGCATCTATTGATATGATCATGTGGTTTTTATGCTTCATTTTGTTTAAGTGGTGAATCACATTTATTGATTTGTGAATGTTGTACAAACCTTCCATTCCCAGAATAAATCCCACTTGATCATGGTATACAATCTTTTTTGATGCATTGCTGTATTCGATTCACTAATATTTTTCTGAGGATTTTAGTGTCTATTTTCATCATGGATATTGGCCTATAATTTTCTTTTTTTGCAGTGTTTTTATCTGGTTTTGGAAATAGAATAATGCTGGCCTTATAAAATGAGCTTGGCAGCCTTCCCACCTCCTGAATTTTTTGAAATAGTTTGAGAAGGAAAGATGTTAGTTCATCTCAAAGGGAGGCCAATTATAATCACCAAGTACAAAGGATTGTAGGAAAATATTAAGAACTGGACAACCTGGGTGAAATGAATTAATTTTGAGAAATATACGATCTTCCAAAACTAAATCAGGAAGAATCAGAGAATCTTGATAGACTGCTTATACCTAGTGAAATTGAAGTAGTAATCAAAAAACTGTCAACAAACAAATGCCCTGGACTGGAGGGCTTCTCAGGTAAATTTTCAAATTATATATTATTTTTAAAAGGCATATTTCCTTTCTTGGAAAATGGGAATCATTGAATGTTATATAATTATTTCCAAGGCTTATTGGATTCTCTAATTATTTGAGCCATTAGTTAGTTTGAATAATATAGATTTTTAAAAATTAAGAATGTGGGACAAAAAAAATTAAAGAAGCAGAATTGAAAGTTGCCTGTTTTATGCCCATTTTCCTCCTACTGGATATATACACACATTAGTGTTAAATTTATTTTTAAGGTTTTATGCAGTTTTCCAGATTTTGCCAGTCAGAAAGCTGGACGGTTATGATAATCCTTAGGCATTTGATCATCTCTAGGTCCTTATGTTATTGAGTGTAATAAGATATCTTTATCCCCAGGATGAGGCATCATGTTAAATGGCTTTGAAGCATTATCCACTGTTTGGGAATTTTTTGAATCTTATCTGAAAAGTAGATTTAGAGCTTTTACCTAGTAAACTCAAATATGAGATCACATTTAAAGTTCAGGGAAAGATTTAGTAAATGCAAATACCTCGCAGTAGTGAACCATTCTAAAAATGCCCTGCTTTGCTGTGCTTAAATCACTCTGTAGGAGCTGCTTTTAGTTTGTGGGTTTGATTCTTACCCTTCAACCATAGAATCTATAGCCTACAACCATTAGCTATTTGTGGCACCTAGCTTCTGGCTGCTAGTTAAGGATGGATGTGATTACGTAAGGAAAAAATACGGACAGAGAAAAGAGGAGGGCTAGGACAAAGAATCACCAACATTCAGATATTTGGTAAACGAGGAGATAGATATAAAATGGCCAAAGGGCGCAAAGGCAACAGGAAGAGATTTTTAGTCAGGAGAAAGTGAGAGGGTTAGCAGGTCTGTCAAATGCTCATAAAAAGTCACATTAGGCCGGGATTGAAATACGTAATGTTATATATGTAATTATAGGTAATAAGTATGTAATAACATATATATATTTACATATAGCTTTAAAATGCAGGGAACGTAGAATGATTTTGGTGGGGTTAGGGGTTGGAAGCTGATCTGGAATTAAGAGGGAGCCCAGCCCGGAAAGTAGTTGGGGAGGTTGAAGGATTCTGTTAAGTAAATAACTAAAGAGAATATTTTGGCTGGAAAATCTGGTAGAAAGAAGATTAGAAAGGAGATACAGATTTAAGGAGGGTTTTTGTTTTGTTTGTTTTGTTTTGTTTCATTTTGTTTTGTTTTAGAGGTGTCAACAGATAAGACCCATTTTACATGTGAACGGAAAGTGTTCAGTATAAAGACAAAGCTTGGAGGTTGGGCAAAGAAAGTCTATAATCAATGAAACAAGATTCCTGAGAAGGTGGCAAGTGAAGAAATATTGACTACGCCCTAAAGATGTAGTTATTGAGAAGTGGGGGCGGGGGGTGGTTTTCCTTTTTAAAAAGACAGAGGAGGAGATTGGTATAGGTACAGGCAAACTTGGAGGTGGGGGGTAGGGGCTGAGCAGGAGGCCAGTGGATGTCTTTGTTTTCTCCCCGAGCTATGCAACAGGCACAATGTATTGAAACTGACGTGGTGGGGGAGAGAAGAAGAAAGTGTGAGGTTTTGAAGAGAGGAACAAAGAAATTAGTTGACAAGGACTATAAAAGATTCAGATGTCTAGAAAAAGCCAGCAAGGTAGTCTGGCAGCTTTGAGGATTCACTTGTGGTTGGTGATCATAAATTTATAGTGAAAACAATCTGCCCCATTGTGATTCTTCCACCAACTCTCAATCTGGGATTGTGAGATAAGGCTGCAGGGGCAGGACACAGGCCTCAGAGAGTTATGGGTGTTTGCAAGAGAGTGACAGTGGTGAAGGACCATAGGATGTATGATAAACAAGGAAGAGAATAAAGCTAGGAACAGGCTGCATGATTCAGTGTTAACTGAGGGCTAAAATAAATTCAAGACATTAATGAATTTCAATAATTTTTCATGTAAAGGATTGAAAGCAACTTCAGTGAGAGATAGAGGAGAGTTGTTGATTTCAGGAGTGGGGTCAGAATGTGCCAACTTTTGAGTGAAATTGAGTGGGTAAGAATGTCATTAAAGGTAAATAGGCCGAGTTGTCGACAGTAAAAAGCTTCAAAAAGCTCAAGCCCCCTACGATAGTGGAAGAGGATGATAAAGAAGATATTAAGGCAGAGAACTGCTTATTGTGACCCAGATGTATTGCAGGTATTAGATCATTTGACTCTCACAGCAGCATTTGCAGGTGGTTATTTGTACTTCCCATTCACAGAAAAGGAAGCTAAAGCTCAGAGAGTTTAGGTAGTTTCCCTGAAATCACCCAGCAAGTAAGCGTTACTTTTGAGGTTCAAACTTAGTTGTAGTGAACAGAACGTAACCTCAAGTCGGCTTAACAGCACTGAGCTTATTCCCTCATCTGTAAAATTAGGACAATATTAACGCCTATCTCAGAGGGTGAGTTAAATATGTAAATTATTGAGAGCTCTAAGAAGCACACATTAAATGGTGAATACACGTAAGCGCAAATATTAACTGCTCCTTTTCAGTTTTTATTTGTATTTGTGTAGACACAGGCTAATAATCTCATTTCAGAAATACAAAATACAGTGCACTCTCTAGAGAAAATTCTTTTTTCAAATGAAAATTTCTGTATGTATTTAAGTTATATAACATGATGTTTTAATATATCTATGCTCTGTTAAATGATTAGTACAATCAAGCTAGTTAATATATCTATGACCTCACCAAATTGTCTTCTGTGTGTGTGTGTGTGTGTGTGTGTGTGTGTGTGTGTTTTAAGGACATTTAAAATCTGCTTTCTGTTATTTGCAACAATGTGGATGAACCTGAAGGACATTATGCTAAATGAAATAAGCCTGCCACAGAAAGACAAATGCGGCATGATCTCACTTATATGTGGAATCTAAAAGAGTTGAATTTATAAAAGCACAGAGTTGAATGGTGATTTTCAGGGGCTGGAAGATAGAGGAAATGGGGAGATTTTGGTCAAGGGGTATAAAGTGTCAGTTATACAGGATGAATTATGCATTCATGCTCATTACAACAGTATGAGTATATTTAAGCATACTGTGTTATTTACCTGAGATTCCTTATTTCTGATAACTAGGAAGGTGGTCTTAAAATGATAGCTAAGACAAAATAAAGGGAACATAACACTTTCTACACAAATTTATTTAAGAATTATTGGAAAAACATATATTAAATCAATGAATAATAAGTAATTTGATGATACTGTTACAATGGGAGATTCTTATCACATTAAAAAATCTGAAATTTCAGGCTTCCTTATGAATAAAAATAACTCAGCCATCTGTGCTAAGAAAAAAATTGACCATCATTAATGGCATCTTTGAATCTGCTATATTTATAAGTGTGAAGATATTTGGACGAGAGCAAAAATGGGTGGACCTGACTGACAGTGATTAAAGAAAATTCTGGCAAAATGGAGCATGATGGAGTATGACCATGGTGAATCACTATGCCCGAACGGACTTTCGTATTGCTGATGAAGGCACTGTACAGTTTGACATGGATGAGAGCTAAACGCCTTGGAGGAGAAAGGGAACACCCTTCACATGGCTCTGTTAAAGTGTCTGTGCCCAACAAATGATTAGTTTGGGCTAGCATAGGAGGGCCCCGTAACTAGATGTCACTTGATACAAGTAAATAATGCTGGATGGAGCAATTATTTTCTACTAATATGAATCCCACTGCTTGAAATTTAATTAGTTTTTTTCTCTTGACATAATACAATTGTTTTGAACTGTGGAGTCTTTTTCCATGGTTCTCGTGCAACTTTTATGAGCCCATAGGTAGCAGTGAGCTAGGTCATGTTAGAGAGGTGTGTGTGTCCCATTTCATCTTGTATGACATGTGTTATTTTATCACTGTTTCATCCACTTGGTTGTAGGCCCATGATACAGCAGCTTTTCCTTCACATGTCAAATATGTCCTGCCTTTTGTTATACTCGACAGGCTGGATGTCATGAAGTCAGAGTGCTCAGTGTTCTAGGAGATGGAAAAGTATAATAAAATTCCTGCCATCCCCAGATAATTGTCTAAAACTTACTCAGCGGCTGAAAATTGGAACCCGAATAGGGAGGGTGGTACCCCAAAGTGGAGCAGCCTCCCCTCCCCTTCCTCAACATCCTCTCCTTTTCACAGATGGAAAGTGAACAGGTGAACAGAAGGGATGGGGGGGGAAGGGAGTTGCTCAGAAGCAGAGCTGGTCGGGGCTGCCCCATTGGACTTGCTTACACATTATTTGTAATCATGTCTTCAAAAAGCCACACAGATAGGTCACATGTGTTAAGGAGGCAAATGCTAGGGAAAACAAAAACAAAACAAATAAAAATTTCTCTTAAGAGAGCCACACTGGCTTTGCCTTTATTGTTAAGACTTAATTCAATGCATAGTGATACTTCTTATGAGACATTTATTATGAGTGACCTCATATAAGTGGTATCTCATATAAAAAATATCACATATATTATCATGATGGGAGATGACAGAATTTATGAATTTGTTATGGAAGAAATATAAAATATCACAGTTTGTTATGAAGTATTTGAGAGTGATCAGGAAAACACAAAATTGCTGAGATAGATTGATTTGGGGATGTTTAAAGGTATCTTCTTAAAATGAACATAAATTATAACAATAGGACATTTAATCAATGGAATCCAAGGTTTCCATTTTAGGTAAGGGAAATTAAATTTTGAAAAAAGGAGTCAGAATGGGAGTTGGGTTGTGTGTGTGTGTGTGTGTGTGTGTGTGTGTGTGTGTATACAGAGTGATGAAAATAGGTACTGCATTATTTGTTTTTATTATTTCCCCTGTCACTGTCCTTTTATAAAAGCTGATACTATATCCTATTGGGCCTAATCTGCTATTAATAAGGACATAATTTAAGATGAGAAAGCACTTTAAATAGTGTTTTTGAGTTATAGATCCAACATGAAGCCCTTCTTCAATAGTACCTAAATTCTTAATTTCATTGAAGTATTTGTGATTTTAAATGCCTACTCATTTACTCTTTTCTGAAAAAGGCACTAGCTATAACAATCATTAACTTTTAAAAAATGCTTACTTTATTGCCAATCATATTTTTCAAAACTTTGCAAACATTTACTCCTTTTATTCTCTCAACATCTCTATGATTTAGACAATATTATTCTATCCATTTTAAAGATGTAGAATGTGATGCTTAGAAATGCTGAGTTTTTTGTCTGAGGCTTCATAGAATCCCAGGCATGTGATTCTAGAACGTATGTCTAGAATGTATCCTCCTGAATATAACCGATAGTAAAGGGTTTTCTTCTCCCTGCCGCTCCTTGTATGAGCAGATCTTCCCCCCCATTTCTGTTGGGTCATGGTAGGGAATTGAGTCAACCTCTTGATTCCATAGGAAAGATTCACATTGGAGCTGACGCTTCCCTCTTGCTGTTTCCAACAGCGGCTGCTGAGGCCTCTAGTAGACAGTCTTTCCTCTAAAAGACTTCTGTTTTTACAGTCAAAGAAAGGAAATGGGGAGCTTTCTCCTCTCATTTTCACCAAGCACTGCACATGGAAAGGAATTCTTTTTCTTGTCTGTGAAAAGGCTTCCCCCATAGGACTAATTAGCCTATTATTTTTACTCTAGCCTTATGCCTTGAGTTTTTCAAGGGCTCTCAGAGTCATTGTGGGTCTTTGGGTACAGCAGCTCCCACTGATTTAGCTTTTGTCTGGCAGCAAATGTTCTAGAACATTTTGGTGTGTCCTTACACTATGTCTCTTCCCCAGCTATGGTACACTAACCATTGTTACAAACAGTCATTCTTTCCATGACTACATTTTTTTTTTGGCAGCCACAGCGATACCCATCTCACATATGCTGACAGTTGTGTCAGTTTCTTAAATGTAGTCAGTGATCATTAGGGATTCTCTGTCATATTTTCATTGAACACAAAACTCCTAGGGAGGCTGACTTGAACAGCGGAGGCATTCAGTGGTTTATGATTTACAGAAACATTTGATGTTCCTTTTGACAGATGGGTTTGGCGCAGGGAACCTGCTCAGACTTCACTGCTCACGTTGCCCTCATCCTTGCTATTGGCCCTCACAGCTCCATGTAATCCGCAGGCTCGATAGCAGCTCCCCTACCTAGGGAAAAGGGTGAATTTAGTATTTTATCATACTCTGTTTAAACTTCAATAGAGGAAGTCAATCATACAGAATTAAAATATGCCCGTGCTTACAACTCTAATTGTCACTTAGCTCCAGGATCTGGAGCTTGTATACCTCAGTTCTAATTAAACTTAAAATTACAAAATTTTAAATGCTTAAGCCATAGACTTTACACAATCTGGAAAAGGCTTTATCTATATATCTTTCTACATATATACACATAGAAACACAGAGCCATGCCTATCTGTCTTCTCTTATGTATGTATGTGCACAGATACATAAATGCATAATACATACATTTGGTACCATATAAAATTACATGTTCCTCCTCTTTGTCTTTTTATCTTCTCATTTAGAAATGCAAGCTCAATAATGCAGGGTCTTTCAGCAAATGATCGACTCAACTTTCACTTTCGTTATTCAGTTTTTGGCCTTTTAACAGATACCGTTAGCCAATGCAAAATATACATGAATTGGAATAACTTTATAATTAAATAAATTGCAATGTGTGTAATCTATACAATAAGTCATGTTTTCCAGGCTGTGGTGCCCTTTCAATTCTCTGCATGATATTTCTGTCTAAAAGGCACTAATAGAGACATTCTGATCTTGAAAAGAAAAGTGAGGAAAATCAACATCTAAAACTCAGAAAAGTCCTGGGTAGTAAAAGGTCTTTGTTCTGCAGAGTGTGCTCCCACAGAGAAACAGAATTTTCTTTTAGCTTTTACATTTGACTCCCAGGCTCTGAAATATAATAATCAAAGCTTGTTGCTACCTTACGTTGAATCTCCTGTACATGAAATCTTTTTATTCAGCAAGAAATGGAATTCTTGCCCCCAAATAATTTGATGAAAGCTTGAACATTTGCCAGTTAAAAATATCTTTTTTATTATGATGTTGCAAAAAACTCCCGGTAGGCCGCTGGGATAATTAGAGAAGACTGGAAGGTATTTAATAACTTTTCCAGGGTGGATGTGAGAAGGCATCGTACGTTATCAGGTGTTCCTGATAATTTTATCTTTTTCTCTCTAGATGTCATGGCACCCTGTTGTTAGTTAGAATGCTTAAATTAGAGAGTCAAGGTAATATTGAAACCTAAAAATGTCTAACTTTTTTCAGACGTCTTTGTAAGCTGGTGCGAGCCTTCATTCTCTATCGGCTGCTGTGGCCCTTACATCCTTCCTCATGGCAGGCTAGGATGGACCAGTCGACGGCTCCTCTCAAGTGAAGACGTGTCTTGTCTTTTCAGGGATTGACAGTAGCATTGCCTTGTGATTTAATGGAAAGAAGAAACATAACTAGTGCTCTTGGATATTGTTTTGTATTCATTAGACACCTCGATGGTTTGTTCCAGCCTCTGTGTGGATGGGGCAGGAATTTCAAGCTTGATCTCTTAGATCCTTGCACAATTCAAACAAAGCTAAAAAAAAAATGATACTATCCAGCAATAGCTTTGACATGAAATCTAATGAACTCTGGGGGAGATGCTGAAGTAGAAGTAAGAGCAATAGGAAAATGAGTAGAAGAGCCTGGTGGTCTCTGCCCTATTACTGGTAGGAGAAAGGGAAGGAGTAGGAAGCCTTAATTTTTTTAATTCTTAAAGTAAAAAAAAAAAGATAGGGAATACAAAAACAAAAGCGCTATAGTCAAAGAAGTGGTCTTCATGGAACCTCAACTCTGGAGGACTTTAAGTATTTGGGCGGGATTTCAATGTAGGAGTGATCAGAACAATGAAAAAGGCTAAACTGGAAGTGAGATGAGAAATGGATACGCACTATTGTGATTAATTCCCTATAGTTCATGTAAGGGCCATCTGCTTCAGAAAGAGCAGACCAGGATAATAGCATCAATGCCCACAAGTTGTAATAGCTTCCACAAGTGTTGGAATAAAGCAAGCAATGCTCTCAGGCAGGTGGCACCTCCAGAAGCAGGATGCTTTGACCAGGGGTCAGCAAACTGTGGCCCACCGGCCAAATCTGGCAAGTAATTTGTGTAAATAAAGTTTTACTGGGACACAGCTTCACTCTTTCCTTTTGTATTATCTATGGCAGCATGCAGTGTATTGTCTGCTTTCTTCTGCAGCCTGATAAAAGGCTTTAGTACTTCAAGGACAGAGTTGAGTAGTAGCAGCAGAGAACTTATGGCTCACAGAGCCTACAATATTTAGCATTGGTCTGTCACAGAAGATGATCGCAGATGCTGGCATTAGCAGCCATGTTAGACAACTGAATTCAGACAAGTCAGAAGCAATCCCTGTACTGCTTTCCATACAACCTGCATCATTTTACATTTCCACCAACAGGCTGTCAGAGTTCCATTTCTTCACATCCCCACCAACACTTTTGTTTCCTAATAATACTCATCCTAATGAGTGTGAGAACATATCTCATTTTTTAAAAAAATTTATTTCTTTATTTGTATGCAGAGGAGAAGGGAGGGAGAAAGAGGGTGAGAGAAACGTCAATGTGTGGTTGCCTCTCCTGCACCCGCTACTGGGGACCTGGTCCACAACCCAGGCATATGCCCTGACTGGGAATCGAACCAGCGACCCTTTGGTTCACAGGCCAGCGTTTGATCCACTGAGCCACACCAAGAGCCAGGGCTCTTATTGTGTTTTTAATTTGCATTTCCCTGATGAATAATGACATTGAACGTCTTTCTTTAAACCTATTGACCATTTGTATGACCTCTTTGGAGAAATCTCTATTCAAATTCTTTGCTCATTTTTTTAAATCAGGTTTTTATTGTTATTATTATCTTTTGCTATTGACTTGCAGAAGTTCCAGGTGGCCATTCACTCTTAAATGTTTCCTTTACTGTGCAGAAACCTTTTGTTTCTGTTGCCCCTGCTTTTGGTTTCATATCCAAGATATTATTGCCAAGACCAATGTTAAAGATCTTTTTTCCTATATTTTCTTCAATAACTTTTAAAGTTTCAGGCCTAATGTTTAAGTCTTTAATATATTGTGAGCTGATTTTTGTGTGTGGTATAAGATAAACATGACAATGGAAAAATATAATAAAAATAATGAATAGCAAAAAGAAAGATAAATGTTCAACTTTGTTCTTTTGCATGTGGATATCCAGGTTCCCCAGCACCTTTTTTGGAAGAGGCTATTATTGTGTTTTCTTCACATCTTTATTTTTGGAGGGTGTTTTTTGCCCTATTTTTTAAATTTAATTTATTAAAGTGACATTGGCTAATAAAATTGTATAGGTTATCAAGTGTACAGTTCTATAATACATCATCTGTACACTGTATTGTGTGTTCACCACATGAGTTCAAGTCTCCTTCCATCACCATTTATCCCCCCTTTATCCTCTTCTACCTCCCCCATCACCCTTTCTCCCTGGTATCCATCGTGCCATTGTCCGTGCTGGTGAGGTTTTGCTTTGTTTTGTTTTTTGCTTAATCTCTTCACCTTTTTCACCCAGTGCCCATCTTTGTTGAAGCTCTTTTGACCGTACATACATGGGTTTCTTTCTAGCCTCTCTCTGATATGTTCCATTAGTTTACATGTCTATTTTTATGCCAGTATACTGCTGTTTTGATTATTGTGGTTTAGTAATAGATCTTGAAATAAGAAAATGAGATGCCTCCAGATTGTTTTTTATTTCTCAAGATTCTCATGGCTATTTGGGATCTTTTCTGGTTCCATAAAAATTTTAGGATTTTTTTTTTCTATTTCTGTAAAAAAATGCCATTGGGGTTTTTATAGGGATTGCATTACTCTGTAGATTGCTTTGGGTAGAATGGACATTTTAACAATATTGAGTCTTCTAATCCATCAGTTTGGGGTGACTTTCCATTTATTTGTATATTCTTAAATTTCTTTCATCAGCATTTTGTAGTTATTATTATAAGACTCACAGTGATATTTTCATTCTCATATTCAACATTATTTACAATAACCATGATATGGAAACAATCTAAATATTTATCAGTAGATTAATAGATAAAGAAAATGCCATACATACATATAAAATGAAATGTTACTCAGCCTGAAAAAGAAGGAAATTCTTCCATATGTTATAGCATTATAATAATATGAGGACAAGGAGGACCTTATGCTAAGTGAAATAAGCCAGTCATAAAAGGACATAAGCTAAATATTACATGATTGCACTTAGATGAGTTGTCTAAAATAGTCAAACTCATGAAAGTAGAGAGTAGAATACAAAAGAAGCCAATCTGAAGAGGCTATATACTATATAACTCCAACTGCATGACATTTGGAAAAGGTAAACTATGCAATAGTTGCCAGGGATGGGGGACAGTCAGATGAATAGACAGGCAGAGCACAAAGGATTTCTAGGGCAGTGAGACTGCCCTCTGTGATACTGTGATGGTGGATACATGTAGTGATACATTTCTCTAAACCCATGTAATTACAACACCAAGAGTGAATCCTAGTGTAATAAGCTTTGGGTGGTAATAATGTGTTAAGGTAGGTTCACTGTTTATATCAAACATACCTCTCTAATGCGGAATGTTTATAGTCGGGGAGACCGCATATGTAGAAACAATCTGTAGTTTTTGCTCGGCTTTGCTGTTAATATAAAAGTGCTCTTAACAATTCAAAACCATGAAAACTTTTCAAAATAAGCTACAAAAAAGAATGTTGATGGGTACAAATAATTTAAAATTTGGATTAAAAAAAAAAAAGGAAGTAGAGCTCCTTGCCATTGTTAACGCCAGAGCCATGACCCTGTGGAAAATGCAGAAGCAGATATAAGAGAGCAGGAGAGGTAAAATGAGATTTCATTAAAACCCCTTCTTTACACCTGGGTTTCTCAACCTCTACTACTGACATGTATGGCTAGATAATTATTTTACCAAATATGTGTCTAGATGTTGATAAATGCCCCCTGGAGGGCAAAATTGCCCTCTGATGAAAATAACTGTGGAGGCATTGCATTTTTAATAGCTTCATTGAGATACAATTTACACACCATAAAATCAATGCATTTGAAATTATACAATTTGAGGTATTTTATTTATATTTACAGAGTTGTGTATCCTCACCACGATCTAGTTTTAGAACGTTTCACTGCCCCCAAGTGAACCTTGTACCCCCATTGGCAATCACCTCCCCATCCTCCCCAGCTCTAGAAATCCACTCATCTACTTTCTGTAGACCTGTTTACTGTAGAGTTGCCCAGTCTGAACATCTTTGAGAGGACAGTCCAATCCCAAAAGGGATGAAATCGGTCCTCAGCATTGAGGCCTGTTGTATATTTGGGAGAATATCTTTGCAGAAAGTAATCCTATTAGAAGATCAACACAGAAAGAAAACCTACTGTTTGAAATAAGTCAGAAAAAATTTGAAAGTTCTCCAAGATCACAAAATGGTCACATGAAAAAGCCAACTCCACTCCTTCACTTTTGTGTAACACATTTAAATTCATCTCCCACTTCCAGAGTGGAAAAGCAATTATTTTACTCCTATATTCTCTCCTCTATTTTTTCTTCTCCTTTCAACAAACTACTAAACCAGAAAAAATTATTTTTTTGTACTTCCTTCTAATCACTACCCAGTCTTCCTATTTGAGACTCATAGGAGGGTTTACATGGTGTACAAAGGGTTTTCTTTGTTTTCTTTTTTCTTTCAAAGGGAATGTTATGGTGCAAGTTCTCCAGGCCTAATTTTATATATATATAAAGGAAGAGAAATATATTTAGAAACCTTTAACTCTAATTAATAGCCTGGTTTGCGAGACTGTTTTGTCTAGAGTTTGGTTCTGTTTTGAGGGTCAGGGGCTAATTATTAATTGCTTTTTGCTCTTTGTAACAAATCTTAATCTCCTCCCACACCTCTCTTCACCCCTGTCTTGTGCTGCTTCAGCAGATGGATACTTTGGGGTAATTAACCTGACTCTCTGAACTCAGGCAGTAAAGGAGAAAAGCGCATCTGTTTTCCACTCACCTCCTCCCTTAGAAAAAGTAAGAACTACACTGTAAGCTCTTTCATCCTGCTGGCCTCCTGCTTGAAACACTGTATCCAGAAACCTACTCCCACAACTGAAACAATTTGGTCACTACCTATAAGATATTTTCCAACCGACCTGTGAAAAGACAAAGCCTTCAAGCAGAAAGACAGGTGTTTAAAGTAGGAAGCCATCACCACGCTCAGCACTGCTCACCACAGCCGCGGGTGCTTCCGGCTGGCCTGAAAGATTTGCTGGGCACCACAGCACAGGTTATAGCACATAATCCTTCAGTGACACAATTTGCTCTTTGTCCCAAGCAGACAAATAAAGAAAGACTATCCAAAACAACAACAGAACAAGCAACAAAACCCAGCACACACTTGGGAACATGTACCACATTTTCCAGCACAATCAGTTGAGATTTATGCCAGTCTTTTTTGTTTTAAAGAATTTTTTCTTTATTTTTATAGTAGACACTGTTACAGGTGTCCCTATTCTCCTCCCCCCTTTGCCACCTCCATCCAGCACTGACCCCTTGCTTCTCTCTGACCATCGCCACACTGTCGTCTGTCTGTGAGTTATGCATATGTGGTCTTTGGCTGATCCCTCACTTTCTTTACACCAGTCATATACCAGCTTCTAGCAGATGTGTTGATTATGAGAACAAAATAGCACTGTTCTAGTTGGGGATCCCTATTTCATCTTCCTATGCCCTGGTGCCCTGCATCAGTGATTTATCAAGTGTCCCAGTCTTTTGGGGACTGTAAGTAGATTTTGTCCTGTCTGTCTCATCTCCCAGGAACTACAACATTGATCCCAAGCCCAGAAGTTACTGTCCTGCTGGCCATGTGCTCACCCGAGAAGTTTTATCCTCCTTTGGCTCCCAGGCAATAACCAGCTATAAACAAAGTAGAGGGAGAGAGTATGGAGGGCATTTTAGTAGCCTTAGCTTTTTAAATGTGACAGTCAGGAGATTGTCTTTTGGTCTGTCTGTCTGTCTCTCTCATCTATCTTCACATATATCTAGACACATCTATATATATGTATGCAGTTATGGATTCTATGTAATGAAGGAATAATATTTGTGTCTGGCATTCAGAACATATTTGGATATAGACTGTGGTTTATTTTTCTCCAGGCATCCTGTACAAGTCAATTCCCCAGATTCTAAGTAGGAATAAAAAAAGCTTACCTTGGCTAATCTGAATTTCCCCTCATTAATAAAGGAATGCTGGGCAATGAGCAGAGATGGAGGAAACAAATATGACTAAAGGCAACTCAGTCAATTTGTTGGCCTTTTAGAAATTAAAAATATTTACATAAAAGCAAGTAACATATTCTAAAGTGTCCCTGCTTCAGTTAAAAAATACCATAAAGACCACAAAGAGTGGAAGTTCTGCAAGCTGTGGTGTTTGCTTAAATATGGCAACAAGCACAGTGGCATGGTTTCTAAACAGCTGAAATCAATCAAGGAAGTGAAATGTGAAGTTTGACATTTTTAATAAATTACACTATTTACCTCAACACAAGTGACATAATTGAGGTAAATTAAATAGAGGAAAGGAACAACTGAGCTGTAGCTAGGTCAAGTTTTAGGTAGTGTTCAAAGTTTTCTTTAAAATATGTTCAGAATTTTTTAACTGCTGGAATGATTAGAAGTTGGATTTTTTTAGATAATAAAGTCTGTCACTCATTTCAAGTTAATGAATTATGATATTCTTTCATTAATCTATATTCCCATGACAATAACAGATAGTGTGTGCTTTACATGAATAACATTAACACATAAAAATAATTATGGTTGTAGACAGAATTGTCCTTAAAAAAAATTACTGAAAAATAAGCTGAAATCCTGAGAATAGGGTATATAATATACACTATCTGATGTTAATGTTTTCCTGAAATTTTATTCAAGTTCCACTACTGACATTATTTTAGTAAGTATATTAAGGAGGGATAAAAGTGAAATACATTTGAAAATGGTCACTTTTTTGTACTAAGAGCTTTGTTTTTTTACTTCAGTGTATAATTAAGAGATATTTTCAAGCCCACACAAAGTAAAAGTTGTAATAAAAGGAAAACATATTCAACTGAAAATATTTTAAGTACTATGCAATAATTTTCTTTTTCCACTTAGTTTCAGAAGCTATTTTAAAAAGACCAAACTAAATAATATAAAGCAAAAAAATAATGCAAAGATATTGACCACCAGCAAGAAAACATTTATATTAGGGAAGATACAAACAATAACAAACGATGTGAAACAATTGCTTGATTTCAGTTGATTTTTTTAAAATTAATTAAAACAACCCTTTAAGATTATATAGCTCTGAAAATATTTTGGAGAACATCTTAAATATAATCCGCATTAGTAAAGTAAATGTCATGAAATTGGCACTTTCATGCTGATTATATTATCTAAATGGTAATACGTTTAAAAAGGCACTTAAGCATATATAATATTGTTGCATTAACAATTTACAATAGAAAATTATTACAAAATTCAAAAAAGACTTTGAACTCAGTGATGTGAAGCAAAGCATTAATTTATTCATTATTCATTCATTCAATAATATGTGCCAGCCACTCTTTCAGGCACCAGGGAAACACTGGTGAAAAATAGAAAAATCTTTAGATAATAGATAATATGTAATAGATAATATAAAGATTATCAGTGTTTGCATCTAGACAGAATGGAATATAGAAAATTTTTCCTTCTTCCTCTGTGTGTGCCTACATATATATTTTATACAATTCGCTTTTAAAAAATCACAACTTAGAAAATAATTTTTAATGAGTAATTCATGTTAGTTTGTTTCGTTTATATTTTTGTCACCAGCTTTTCATTCCAAATTGAAATTTCTGTATAATTTTTAGTAGCTATTATGTCTCTCTAATCACAAATATCTTGTCCTATGTCTCCTTCCAGGGATATATAGAGTTACTGTTCACTTCTCTGTTGAATTCAGACATGGCTATGTGACTTGTCTGGTCCATTAATTGTAAGTGGAATAGGGATGTGTTATAGACACCAAAGAACACTAATTGTTATATAAGAAGTAGAAATAATGGGAAAAATAAACACAATAAAATGTATGTGTTTGTCAAGGCTCCCAATATTTAGAGCAAGATTACCCTTAAAATGCTGATGAAAGTACTTGTGTAGCAAGTGTTCTGATGCTTATTTGCATTGAAATATTTATTTTTTTCCCCATAACAACTGTATAAATATCCTCTCTTCAGGGGTAAAGATTTATTATCATATATTATAAGAATTTTGTGTCTCCAAGAAACTCAGTAAAATGGTACATCCCACTAATTCAGTTTGTCACTTTTGCCTCCCACCTGCCTTCCTTTCTCATCTCTGCAAAGTTCCAGTCTTGACCCCCATGTTTCAGGTGTCAGTCAGTATGAAAAGCAGTCCTGGGAGGATATAGCTTTGAACTTACATCAAGGGTCTGTCTCATCAGGCTTAAGCTATCCCTGCATCACTGACCTTAGAGGCTGTGGCTCACGGTGTGTTACAAACCTCCCCTTCCGCATGGCATTCCCAGTTAACAGAGTCACCCTGTTTACTCTGTCTATGATAGAGTAATGTCTCTTGTAATTCTCCTTGGAGGTAATTTATCTTCTAGATTCTTCCTAAGATTTTTAACAATATTTATCTCAAAAATAATTTAAGTGTAGATCTGAAGATCTGGACATAAGGTTACTGCAAATAAAAGAGAGAAGTTTGTATTACTTCTACTTTGAGCACACAAAATATCTGTGTAAAGAGAAGTTTCATAATTTAGGAAGCTATAGAGCCCCCACTCCCCTACAAATGCACAGAAGCCCATAGGCACACACTGACAGCTCTTAATTTAAAAAGTTTAGGAACCAATGCTCCCCAATCTTATGTACATGGATTTTCTCCATTAAAAAGCCCTTTTCCTCAAATTTTACATGATAGAAATTAACTCACCATATGTAAAAGTGAAACAATTAGACATCAACACCATTTTAAAGTATAAAAATTTGGGCACTGTTTCTTCCTGTTTGTTTCATTATTTGAAGTCAGTCTACCCTCTGTACTACCACCTTCACCACCAGGCTGGTCTTACACTTCCAGTTTACCAGCTTTTACTGACACACAGGCTTAACGCATCCATGTAGAATCTCACTCTTACTAATCTATGAGGTTGTGTAATGGTACAATATATTTGTCCCAGAGAACAGAACTTGTGGGTAGGAATTTTGAGGTAGTAGGTCATCAGGTGGGAAAGCTATTTCTGACATTACTTTGAATCTTAAATTAGAATACTAATTATGAAATACTAATATTTATTAGTAATGAGTATTAACAAAATAACAACAGAATGCCAATTAACTAATTTAAAAAGAAACCTTTGGAATCATCCTTTCTATTTGATGCCCTTTATATTATAATGCGGAAGTGGTTGCCTTCGAGGTGCCTTAGGTGCCTTAGAAGCACCTCAGTCTTGGTTTACACATTTGGTTTGAATCCTCAGAGAAGTGCTGTAATCTTGTTCAAAGATTTCTGTGTGGATGCTTGAAATACGCATGGATAATTACAAGCTAGTGCAACACCTGACATATTGACACACTTACCAAATAGTTACTGACTAAAAGAGCAAGTGAATGAATGAAGAGCTAATATTAATATGTTGGCTTGTGTTCAGTTCTTGTAGATTTTTATATAATGTCATACATGTGGCAGGTTACCCCTCAATAAGAATTGAATTTCAGTTTGGACTAGCTTCTAAAAATTACCTGATATGATGAATTTTACATTGGACCCAAGACTGAAAACAAAAGCAAGGTGTAAGTTTTAAAGATCACAGACCTGTTTATTTGGTGATATCAGAATGAAAAACAGATAGCCTCCCCCTCTCCCATCATCAGGCACTCAGAATCCCTCCAGCTCATTGGTTATCATTCTTCACTGGATGCTCTTGAGGCCCACAAGTCAGTGTGGTTGCTAGAGGCAACTCTCATTGTCACATTCCAGTTCCGGGCAGCTAGACAGAAAGGGCTTCGATGGGCACACTTCCTTCTTTTTAAGGACATACCTTGGGAGAATGATACAGTATTTCCCCTTCCACATCCCCAGCCAAATGTAACCACAACTAACTGCAAGGCTGGGTATTATTATGATCTGTGGGAGAGCAGCAACGTGTTAAGTTAAGGTCTTGTTATGAACTGACTGAATTAAAAAAATGGAGAGAGTAGCCTCTGCTTTAATTCTTACTCAAATATGGACAATTTATCCTACTAATTACACATATAATTTAAAAAATTAACCCATGAAATAAACATTTTTTTCTGAATAATTCATTTACCTTTAAAAAGATACAATAAATGGTATGTCAAGAAGTGAATGAAGCTTCTCATTACTTATAGTTGTGTAACCAGATAAAAACAAAACATCAGAATTTGGAATATAACATTAGTATTTTACAGTTATGATAAAGTTTGATTTTTTATTTAAAGCATCCTAGATATGGTCTGTTGGCACTTGTAATCTAAATCCCACTTTCTCCTGTGTGGCTTCCTGTGTTGCAGAGATTGAATGCTTAGAAAACAGGAGGAGATTTATCAAAGTGCCTTGTAGCTAAAGGTCTGGGTCCAAGTTTGATTCTTCAAAGTTAGATGTGGTTACAATAGGTTGGAGGGTAAAAGTGAGGAAGACGCATCTTGAATTTTGTTAGACAATAAATATGTCTCCTTTACTTCTTCCACAAATCTCTCTCCTTCCTACTCACTACCTCCAGCATGCACGGGCTCACACACACACACGTTCGTATCTTAGTAGGCTCTCGATACACCCTGTATACTCCTTAGCGAAAGAATGAGTTGAGTTGCCTATGAAAAGGGACATTTAAAGAAAGGAGGTCACCAGACAGCCTTAATCGTGGAGTTCTTAGTCACCATCTCACTCCACATACTTCAAACTGATGAATGGTTTCGAAGTGAGCTCAAATCCTAGATGTGTTATGAGAAAAATTTTAAAAATTGAGTCCTCTTATTGCCTTCTTCCCACTCCACCATTTTATTATTTAACTGTCTGAAATAAAAAGTATCTTTCTGTTGGCATAATTGCACACCAAAGTAATTTCAAAAAGGCACATTTAAGTTTTAGAATAGAAAAAAGAAAAAAAATATTTCCACCTTCCTTTTTGGTACAAAGATTAAAATCTGTCTAAATATTACTCTCTCAGAAATGGTTCATTAAGCGATCTCCACACTTTCAGTTCAATTCCCCTATTCCTTTTCCATTTAGGAGGGGACTAAAAATGCTACCTCCCCCCTCCTCTCCCCACCCTCAGCCCATGCATTCCTCCTCCTCATTTGCTGAGTGCTTATTATAAGTCACACACTGTGCTAGGTGCTATGGACATAAAGAAACATAAAATAAGCTTCCTGCCATGAGGGAGCTCAAATTGTAGTATGCAGCTATGTAAGTGGATTAATTTTAACACTACACCTTAAAAGTTCTAATGCAGGTATACTAAGTCATTTGAATACCATAAGGAGAAAGGGTCTAACTCTTTCTGGGGGAATTACTGAAGGCCAATATGCACATTTTTTACTTTATAAAGTAAGAGTAATAGTATCGACTGAGTATCATCCAGTAGCCAAAAATTTTCTACCTTATTACTGTCCATTTTTACATTATACTTTCTCAGTAAGTGTTAGGGAGGAGTATTAGACAGGTTCAAATTAGGAAAGCAG
Source organism: Mormoops blainvillei (assembly GCA_004026545.1). Lineage (NCBI taxonomy): Eukaryota > Metazoa > Chordata > Mammalia > Chiroptera > Mormoopidae > Mormoops > Mormoops blainvillei. Next base: position 32,239 of record PVJD01004307.1, on the reverse strand, counting down.
AAGCCACACTAGGTATGAGACAATGACAGGGAGACAGAGAACTGGGGTGGGGGGAGGGATTGAGAGATATTTTTACAATGTTAGAAGGACTGTAACAGGAGGAAGAAGATTGATAACCAGCTTCTAATCAGTCTCTAGTGATTCCTGCCTCCTGGTATTTATGTGCCCTAAAGTGGTCTTTTCTCACATCACGTCACAATGACTGGTCTGTGTGACCAAAAAATTACTGCAAAAATGATGAGCTATCACGGTGATATGTCATCTTCTGAGCTAGAATATAGAAGATATGATGGTTTCTGCCTGCCCCTGCCTCTCCCTCGCCCTCACCCTCTGGAAGAAAGCCAGCTCCTACACTGTGACGATGCAGGCGGCCTTGTGGAAAGGCTCCTCTGTTGAGAATCTGAGGGAGTCTGTCAACAACCAGAGAGAAACTGAGACTCCTGATCAATAGTCATGTGAGGGAGGGAGTCATCCCGGAACTGGGTTCCCCAACCTAAGTGAAGCCTTCAGGTGAGGAGCCCGGTCATCAGCTGGACTACGGTTTCCTGGATGACACTGAAGCAGGACTATTAAACAGCCCAACCGATTCCTGATCCTCAGACGCTGTGTGAGATCATGAATGCATATACATTATACATTATATATTATATATACGTATATTTATTTTAGCTATTTATTTTATTTTATGCTAAAATAAACATAAATAAATAAAATAAATAAACTATTTATTTTATGCTAAAAATAGTTTTGGGGACTTTGTCACATACCAATAGGTAACTAATACAAAGAATTCCACAAGTGTCTGTTAATTTGCAGTTGGAGCTACTGTTTCAATTGTCCCTGGATTCACTAAAAGATATCCTTCTTGAAAAAGGCTGGAATCTTTGTAAAGCTACTGCCTTTGTCTGAGTAGCTAGGTTCTGGAATCAGCCCAGCCTTGCTGCCATCATAGTGAAAACAGTGTTAAATTCAGAAGCAGGAAGCTTTTCTCCTATTTCTGTCCTCTTATCTCTTATTTATACTGGTAAAACTTAACGGAACGTGGGTGGGAGGGGAAAGCTACAGGCTTTGCAGGAATGTGTGCAGACTTCCAGCTCTAGCAACAAAGGACAGAGGATACTTCAGACTGAGTGTATCACTGAGAGAAAATAACTAAAGGAGCTATGCAGAATTCATTAGTAGCTCTATTTTATAGATGAGTATTCTGTGGCTCAAAGTATATAACATGCCTAAGGTCACGTACCTACACAATGGAAAGATCTTTAGGAGGAACAGAAGCATCTTTCCAAAGCTTCTTTCTATGAATAAGTTTAAATAGTGAGAAAGCAGGGAATGAAATATTCTGTTTCTTACATTCATTTATTATACAACTTTGTCTCAGACCACTCTTGACCTCCAGAACCATGTGGGGAAGAAGTTGAACCAGAAGGCATGTCCTTTAACTTGTCATCTGTGGACTGTTTTCTATTATCTTGAACTCATTTATAGGACTTTTTACAAATACAACATGTTCCCGGGAAGAGGATATATTGTCATTCAGACGAGAACCTCCATGCAAGGAGTGGGTATTTTTTTCCTCCCTTTCACCGTTAGTCAACTGTGAAAATATTGAAGCACAAAAAAGGGATGGGAGAAAAAAGAGAGAGAAGGTTTTATTTGTCTTTTCTAGTATAGTAAAAAAAAAAAAAAGGCAAAATCGGGATAAAATGTATCTTGAACATTATTTTTATAAAGTTACAAACAGCCTGTTTGCCATCTGGTTGGTCCTATTGACAAAACTCAGACTGGCTACTCTTCTCTGTTCAGAGAAAGGTGAATGGGAGAAGTTATTCTCTTTCTGCCCTACTGCTGGTCGTAGAATGAACGAGACCGGGTAAAAGCCTCGAGTGGAATTGCACTAGTGTTTCCTCTATAATTAGTCCAATGGTGAGGAAGCTTGTGATGTGAAAGGAGCACTACAAATGGTGGGCACACGCAGGGGGTAATTGTGAGCTTTCAATAAAGACCTGAATGCTCACAGCTTCCTGTGGGAGATGCAATCTCCGGGAAAGCTCGCATTGCCACTTCCAATGCCATTTATTATTTTAACAAATTGTATGTTCTACAGAGGAATTTTATTTCTCAAAAGATGAATTATATATTAAACCAATTCCTTAATTCAAAGTCTGTGGAGGAACAATTTTAATTCCTTAGATACTTTCATTGTCTATTAAGACTTTCTACTGAATTAACTAAAGTTTCAACAAATATTGCCATGTTACTATCATTGGGATCATATCATCCTCCAATTTCTGTTGTGTACCCTTTGGGACGGGGTCAACAGACCATAACCTCTAGACCACATAGAGTCTGCCACCTGTTTTACAAATAAAAGTTTATACCTGATTTTAAAAAATGGGCCAAAGACCTTATCAGATGCCTTGACAAAGAAGACAGGCCAATGGACAACAGCCATATGAATTGGTGCTCCATATCACTTGTCACCAGGAAAATATAAATTAAAACAAGAGTGAGATACCACCACATAACTCTTAGAATGGCCAAAACCAGACACTGCCAACACCAAACTCTAAGGAGGTGGGGCAACAGAAACTTTCATTCTTTCCTGATGGGGATGAAAACATGCTACAGCCACATTGGAAGTCATTTTGACCATTTTTAAAAAAACTAAACATACTCCTACCATATGATCTGGCAATTGCACTCTTTGGTAGTTAGCAAAAGAATTTGAAAACTTATGTACACACACACACACACACACAAGCTGTACATGAAAGTTTATTGCAGTTTTTCAAGTAATTGCCAAAACTTTGAAGAAACTAAAATGTCCTTCAGTAGATGAATGGATGCATCTACTGTGGTATGTATAAACAGTGGAATATTACTCGGCACAAAAAAGATGTCAAACCCAGAAAAGACATAGAGGAAACTTAAATGCATATTACTAAGTGAAAGAAGATAATCTGAAAAGGATATGAAATGTATGCTTCAACTACATGACATGGTGGAAAAGGGAAAGCTATGAAGACTAAGAAGAAAAGATCAGTGACTACCAGGGGTTGGGGAAAGGAAGAATGAGTAGGAAGAAGAGAGAGGATTTTTAGGTTAGTAGAAGTACTCTGTACGATAGGAAATTTTGAAAACATTTTATTACACCTTTGTCCAAAACCAAAAATGAACTCTCCAGAGTGAACCCTAAGGTAAAGCATATGTCAGTGTAAATCCATCAATTATAAAAAATGCACCTCTCTGGTGAAGGGTGTTGATAATGGGACAGGCTCTGCATGTGTCGGGGCAGAGGCATGTGGCGAATCTCTGCACCTTCCTCTCCATTCCACTGTGAACGTAAAAGCTCTCTAAAGGAAATGTCTTTTAACAATTAGGTAATTGTAACCACCTTTTCATACTTTCTTGATAATATTTTCTCTCTCTCTACTCCTACTTTTAAAAAATACATATTTATCATTAGTTTCTTAACTGTGGCCTCAACTGACCCATGCATTTTCTAGAGGCCACACAGTTGAACAACGTTACGTAGCGTAACGGTGTTGGGTAGTCCCTCTTCCTTTCTTCCTGTCAAGAGCAGAGCATTGGAATCAGTGAAGAAGCATTGCTATCAAGTCTGGATCTGCAAATACCTAACCTTGGGAACCTGGGCAACTTAGTGAACCTCTCTACACATCTGCCTCAGTGTTTCCATGTTAGTATAACTACATAGGCACACATATAGAATAGGAGCTTTGTGAGAGCAGGGGCTTTAATCTATGTTTTTATCACCCTTTGGCCAATCACCTGGAACAATGGCTGACTCAAAACGGGAGCTCAGTAAACATAGGTTGAAGGCTGATTTCTGAAGGCACATTAACAATTTACCACACCATCCAAGCACATAATAAAAGTGCAATATTATTAGATATTGATTATTCACTTTACTTATTATTTCCTGTATATTCTTTTTTTCTTTATATACAATATCTTTTTTTGTTAAATATATGAGAAAGGTTCATTCGAAGATACAACATTAAAATCAAAGGCACAGACCCAGCGTGGCCAGCTGTATTCTTTGTGCAGTTCCCTCTTCCTGCCTTTCTGGCTTTCAAGTGCTTTTATTCTCTCTTTCTAGTGATTCCTCTGGTACTGCCATGGCCTTTTATATTTTTGTAACTTAGGAAGAAGAAAGTGAGGCCAAACTGATATGAAAGAAAACATCATTTACATGTAACAGAGGGTTAGAATCACAGGCTCTAACAACTTCTTTAGCCACATGACTTCAGATCCTTTCCCTACCTGAGGGGTTGGTTTTTTCTCCATTGTTCATGGGATTTAAAAGACCTTCTTAAACACCCTTTATTGAGGGATTCCAGAGGTAATTTTCATGAAAGCACCCAGCTTTCATGAAAACAACCAGTACTTGTTAGAATTTCTTATTAAAATCAAATAGTTCTAACTATTGTATCTATGATCATTTTTTCCAGTTTTCATTATTAATGATTAAAATAATATTTTTAGGAGGTTGTTATATATACTTTAAGAAGACTGCTATGGAAAAATGACATAGGACAGAAATAAAACCTGCTTTTATCCTGGCGGTACTCTACTAAACTCATAAAACCTAGTCACCTGGGACCGTCTTCCCTGCGTTAGCACTTACATGTTCAGAGTTCGTCACTCTCAAATAGCTTTCAGCTACTGACTTGCACATAGATGTTTAGAAACTGATTCCCTGGAAAACAAACAAGCAAGAAAACAGCAGCAGTGAAAAAAAAAACACACAACCTTTTGATTGGTAATGTGTGTCTATTCCCATGGTGCAAATTGTTGATATCATTGAAAGTGAAGTCAGGAAGAGATGCTCACAGATTTCTCTTTATATAAGCTCCAGTGCAATGATTTCAACTCTAATATTCTATGATTCATTCAAGTAGACTATTTATACTTTCATTATTTCTACTGCTGTCATGAATTAGCAGAGAACTGTAGACTTTATATACTCTCTCTGGTGCCAGCTGACATATCCCATAAATCACATCAAGAACCAATACTGATTTATTGGTAGTGGGCACCTGTGATTCTGTATTAAGAATGTTTCTGAGGCCACATCTCAGTTCAATAAGAGAGAACTGTAATTACTTAGTGCTATTTGCTATGGCCATGAGAGGAGAGCCTCTTCATCAGTATCTGAGGCTTTGCTTAAACAAACCTGTCAACATGAGATGACTTGAAGGCCTTTCCACTTTCCTCAGGTCTGATATAACCCTGGTGGGGCCTTTGGAGACTATGGCCTTTTGCATGTAAGCTTCTCCCACCCCCACCGGCCAACCATTTGATGCAGACTGTGCTCAGGCAGGGGACTCAGCCTTGGCAAGGCAGCTTCCTTAGGCCGAGGGCGCTCTCCGGAGTGCGATTCAGCCTAAGAAATGAATCACACATTGGCCAGTTTGGGAAATTTTAGGTTGGATAGGAAGGAAAATAGGTGGATAAGCCAGCAGCCTGAGGCTAGCCTGTGTCTGTAATATCCAAAGGATTTCATGTAGCCGGTTCTCTTCTTCGGACGTTTTATTGTGGGAACATAATTAAAAGCAAAATTTCCTCAGCCTAGACAGCCACTCCACAGAGGTAGAAGAGAAAGAAAACAATTTTATTACCGAGTAATCGTTAAACCAGAATGTGTTACACATCACAAACAATCTGTTAAATACACTGTGAAGACAGAAAGAAGCCTCACCCTTTTTATAGCCAAGCCAGTACAGCTCATGTTCTCAAGATAAACAAGAACTAGTCCTCAAGGAAGAAGATTTCATAGCATAAAGCTCATCCTAAATTCACTTGGTAATAGGGTTAACATCAGTGTTAGATAATTGACTTTATCCAAAGGAAAAATATACCTTTCAAATCTTTATGACTGAAGGTAGTTTTGTGTCTTATAATAAGGGACACACTGAAGTTAGGTTCCCACCCTTCCAGAGAAACTGGGAAATAGGGGTGCTGTCTTTCTTGATGATTACATTTCAAAATGATGACTCCAAGTCTTTAATAAAGACATTCTTAGGTATTAAATCAAGAAGAAGGCTAATTTACCTTTGGAAAAGTTTACATACATTTCAAAGAGATAGAGGAAACACTTGCGATTAAACAATTTCTAAAGTAAATGCTATAAGAAAAGGGAGGGGGTGAAGTCTTCCATCTTTTTGAACAGTGAGAATTAAGCCTCCAGTCTTTTAAATTTGTTCGGCCCTTAGAATCTTACAGAGGTGATACATCTTAAATATGCCTAAATACAGAAGTAATTTCATCTTAAGTAAAGGCATGAAGTTATAAAAATATATTTTGCAAACGATCTGCCATTGGTTTGATTTTCAGGTAACAGGCTCTGAGATTTGCATTCAAGGATTTTACTGGAAGATGATCTTGGGAATGTAGAGGAGCAAGGCTTTGCCCCTCCACAGTGTGTCTGTTTGCATGGGGATTATTCTAGGCTGATTATGTCTAAGAAATAAAAGACTCAGGAAGGATGATTTACCTCCCCCTTAACTGCCTAAAAGCGTTTAAACACAGGGCCTGGTCCAGGAAGAGCATTATGACCAGAGATATCTAAAAAGAATATGGGCTAGGTATTTAGGGAGAATTCAGCAGGGCTTAGAGACCAAAGTCCTTTCTGTGCCCCCTTGTCTCTGCCACGCAGGGCTAACATTTGTTTGCTACACATTTGTTTTTACACCTCCATGTAAATGGCCTTCCTCCCTTTTGAAGTCCCAAGTCCTACCCCTTCTCCTTAGTTCATAATAGTGTGTAAGTCCCAATTGCCTGACTGCCTATGGAACCCCAGATTCTTATGGAGCCCCATATGTGTGTAATTAAATTTGATTTTCTCCGGTTAATCTGTGTCACGACATTTTAATTCTTAGACCAGCCAGGAGAACCTAGAAGAGTAGAGTAAAATGTTTTCCTCCCTGACAGGAAAACATCTGTGAGCAGTGAGGGAAGCAGCACTGAACAGAGGGAAGAAATAAATAGCTGCATGGTTGCAGCACAGGCTTCAGCCAATCCCGTAGGGAACGCTGACACTGGGGTAGCTTTCGGAGTCGTCCCAAACCGGGGCTTCTGCATATCACCCTCTCCCATCCCATGGAGGACCCAACCTTGGGCAAGGCAGCTTCCTTAGGCTGAGGGCACATGCTGGAGAGATTCAGGTGTGAGTTACTGAACTCCGGCATTCAGGGAGCAGAGGGAATGACTGCCTCTGAGCCCCAAGTGAGGAGCCAGGTGATGCACCACCATGTCCACTTCACCGCCTTATACATCTTTTAAATGAAATCGCAGTGTAAATATTTATTCATCCACCTGATAAGCACCAGAAACTTCCTTTGGGAAGAATCAACAGAAAAAATAATTCTAAAAGATCAAGAAAGTGATTTTCCAAACACAGGAAATAAGAATAAAAGCATACAATGTAATTTACTTAATCAAATTCCATTCGTCAAGAAATTAGAATTTTTTTTTAATTCACACATTTCTTTAACTCCGTCATCAAATGTTAGTTCAGGAATTTTGTACTGCATATTCTCCCTGTTCTATCCCATTCTGGCTTTGTGTTTTCTGGCGTTTTGCATTAGTTGGCATAAGATTTGGATTTATTTTTATAGCAAACTGCCCCTTCCTATTTGCTTTCTTGCATAGGTTAATTTGCATTGGGAAACATTTTAATCAACCACACAGTAAAGGCTAGAAAATGACCGCATTAATGATGATGGTGAGGATGATGATGATAGATATGCAGGTTTCACTACGTGTTACTAGACAAAGTAGGTTATAGCCGTTATCTCATGACAATCCTATAAGGTACTTATCATAATCCCCATTTTACAGACAAAGAAACTGAGACTGGGAAAAGTTAAATAAATTAATATCATAGAGTTGGTAAATAGCCGAACTTGCCTAAAATTGGGATGACTCGCATCTGCAGAGTCTGCTGTCTCAATTTGCATGTTATCATCTAACCTGGTCCCTACTCTTCCCCGCCTTTGTTTCCCCGTGCCTTACCGTCTCCCTGTACTGCTTTATTGTTAACCACCTGGCTAAGAGGATATGTCATGCAATGAGGTTGGCATAATCTTTAAACTCAAATAGTTATGTTTGAAATGACTCTGCTGTTCGGTAGCTGGTGTAAGTCGGAAAGTTATTTATCACCTCTCAACCCTGGTTTCTTCATCTGAAAAACAAAATGATGATACTAAAACCTACATCACAGGAAGTAGCCGTAAATTTTCTGGTACATTAACGGACACTCAATAAATAAACAATAGCTGTTGCTATCCATAAAGATATTGACAATTATTTTGTGAATATTAAATAGATGCATTGACACCACCAAATCCTAAACTAGCAAGGAAGTGTACTCACATGGAAATGATTTCTAGAATGAAAATAAGCAGGATTTTAGGATTAGAATACTGAAAAGTGGTAGCAGCTTTGGAATTCAGAATCCATATAGCTGAGCTATTAAAAAAACCTAGAGGAATAAATTTTTTTTTTATTGTTGTTCAAGTACAGTTGTCCCCATTTTTCTCCCACCATTTCGACCACCTTACCCATTCCTACCTCCCACCCTTGATTGTAAAGGAGAGAAAAATATAGATTTCTATAGGAGGAAATGATTGTAACTAAATAAAGAATGTTGAGTCCAGAAAGTTGTGTTTCTTTTCACTTGTGTTTGAAAGAAAATTTAAACAAGTGTTAAGTTCATTCTTTTTGAATATACCTATAGGAAGTAATCATAAACATAAAATGACTTTTAAACCCTGAAGCACCAGTTATTCATAATGCCAATAAATAAATAAATTACATGATTACTAATAATTGACTATCAAAATATAATATACCATTTGAAAGGAAGTTATATTTCCTGGAGATATACTTCTTAAAGTATTAAACATGAAATATTTAGGAAGTACATCTAGAGACTGCATAAATTGTAAAAATGCAACACTAGAATGTAATATTATTTATAAATCTATAAGCACATGCCCAAGACATGTATATTTCTTCCTCAAATACATACAGAAAAAATAAATGAAAATATTATCAGATTCTCTGTTTATAGTAGAAACATGGGCAGTTTTTTCCCTCAGCTCATGTGCATGCATTTGCGTGCGTGGCGTGAATGTGATGTTTCTGCTCATGTGCATGCGTTTGCGTGCGTGGTGTGTATGTGATGTTTCTCTAAGAAGCAAGCGGGGTCTGCCCTATGTTCGCATGCACTTGCCGTCTCTGCTCCTTTTTCCCCTCATGAGATCAGCTACTGTTTACCACTGTGGCACAAAAGGAGGCAAATATTTACTTCCTGAACAGTAGGAAGGCCTTTCAAGGCGCTCACTAACTGTTACAGGCACTCTTACAGTTTGCTGATTAAGATTTGTGCACCCATAAAAAGTGTAGAGATTAAAGGAGAGGCCTGAAAATGTATTCATAATTAGAGAGGGGACCAGGGTTTGTTTGGGACATGATTAACTGGTAGTCAGTAAAGAACAAACTGATTATTAGCTGTTCAATTCTTGTTGGTCTTAGGGGATTCCACTCAGTGGCCTAATTAAACTGAGCTTGAAGTCTTCATATCTTTATTCAGTGCCAATTTCATTATACTATTCAGTTCTTTGCATGAGATTTGCCTTCCCCCCTTTTTAATCATATATTTTGCATTTGTGTAACACCTTCCTTGATTAGTTTCTTTATAGGATTAGCTCGTGATAACTGCATGGTTTATGAAAGCAAATGTCACGTATAAGACAATCTGGATATTAAGGGTTATTGTCAGTATTGGAATTTTTCAAAAGGGAAAAATAAAAAAAAGACACACTTGCTTTAATTAAAATGAATTTCTTTTCTTTATAAATTGTATATTTGTTTGGCTCTGAATATTTTGCACAGATAAAATTTGAAAAAAAATCTCAAGGACTCTAGAGAAATAGAAATATATTTTACATTTCCAACTCAAGGGATTTTTTTTTTTGTTAATTGCATTATTCTCAGTATGTAGGTCACCCTGGAAGACAGCAGTGAGATTTTCTGGCTCTGGAGTGCCCCTTGGATTAGAAATGCGCTCAGTGCTTTGAAATAGGCAGCAGAGGGCCCCTGGTGTATGTTTTTGTAGCTCAAAACAAAGTTGCGATTTAGCAATTACCCAATTAATTTGATCACTGTTGATGGCTAAACTGGAACTAATTTGAATAATGCAGCCCTTCACATAAATTTTTGGTAACAAAGCATCTGGGTTGACTATATAATTCACTGACAACCTAATTCAGCTACCAAATCTCAATTTTATACTGTTTAACGTAACCTTAGGTACCCAAAGTTCACCTGACTCTTACATGTAAAAGAGAACAATTTCAAAATATGACTTACAATAAGAATTAAACATAACTGTTATAAACAAACCAATACCATAATATTTTTTGGTCTAGATCCTTAGATTAAAATCACAAGTTTATACTTATATGGAGGGGGGACCCCCTAAAAAAACTGAATGATCTTATGGAGGTTCCCCAACTAGGTGACTATTCTTAGGAACCCATCTGTGTCAGTGTACCAGCTGGCATTGTTATAGGAGGCTCTGTTTGGCACCAGTGAATTTATTTTGAGAATTGTTTCAACGCATTTGCCCGTTTCACAATGGGTGATTTACAAGCGCACCTGCCCACAACTCACTGAGCAGTTCAGTAGTTTTTGACCAAAGCCACCATGACCCTTATGCCCCACCCTCCCTATTCACCAGAATTTGCCCCGAGGGACTATTTTTTTGTTTGTTTGTTTCCCTGGATGAAAAAAGTCCTCAAAAGAAAACGATTTGCTGATGTGCAAGAGGTGAAACAAAAAACAGCAAAAGCACTAAAAGGCATTGAAATCAACAAGTTCAAAAACTGTTTTGAGCAGTGGGAAAACATCTCAATAGGTGTATTACATCAAGTGAATAGTTTGAAGGTGACTGATGTTTAAACATGTAAGAATAAATATACAATTTTTTATAAATAAATTCCTTTTTTGGGTCCCTCATAATAGCATTTCAATTTCAAAAAGTAATATAGCTTAATAATGCACTCTATGAGCTGATAAGTAGCTATTATGAATAAAACACAGAACTACTTTCAAAACTACTTTCATTTTTAAAAATCTAGTACATATGTAGAATTGCTTCATAAGCAAGTGATATTTATTCAATGTCTACAATATACAATGTACACTTTAAAACAATTTTGCTTTATAAGATTACGGTTTTATTCATGGACATTGGTAATAAATGAATTCTCATTTACCTTAAATAAACTATTTTGAAAAATTAAAGGCATATAGTTAAAATTTATGCAAGACTGTATTTTCAAGATAATATATTTGTACAGAAGTGATGATTATGTAAATAAGTGCATGCTTGATGATTCAGGAATGACTTCAATCTACAGAATATATGCTACCACTGAGAAAAGTATGAAAATAATTCAAGTTGCATATTATAACTGAGGTTGTTTTGGATTTTGAATCCATTGGATTATAGAGTAATTAGTCCAGCCATAGTGCAAAACTATTTCAAAAATTCTAAAATTAAAATGAATCTTATTTGATATCATATGTACTAGAACAAGATCATTATTTTCATGAAGACAGGGGCTTTACCAGTCTTGTGCATGTTCATATTTCTAGCCCCTAGTATCATTGTAGAGGAAATCAAGGCTGATACCAAAGATGAAATGCTAATTGCCCTGACTTATGATGTAAATGCTTCTCTCTCACCTCTGTAAACCGTTTTCGCGCCAAATCTATACCACGCCTCCCAAGACCCTCCCCCACTTAGCCCAGCATAAAAGGAATGCGGGGCTATTGTTCTGGGCTCAGAATTTGGAGTTTGTCTCCTCTGGGTCCGTGCACGTAAATAAAGATCGTGCTCCTAACCCCTCAGTGTCTGGTCGTTTCATTTTTCCGTAACACCATGATTACACATAGTTGACACTTGTGCATTTTTTTTTTTACTTGTGCAAAGTTGGTTGAATGAATAAACCAATGAGTTGATACCGTGGAAGACAGAAAAATTCTAAAGGATATTCAAATGAGCTTGAATTTTTTTCTCTTCATTTTTCTTTATTTTTTAAAAGATTTTATTTATTTATTTTTAAAGAGAGGGGACAGGAGGGAAAGAGGCGGAAACATCAATATGTGGTTGCCTCTTAGCGCCCCCTAGTGGGGATCTGGCTTGCAACCCAGGCATATGTCCTGACTGGGAATCCAACCTTTGGTTCACAGTCTGGCACTCAGTCAACTGAACCACACCAGGCAGGGCTATTTTTCTTTATTTTTATTATTGATACTGTTACAGATGTCCCTATCCCCTCTCCGCTTTGTCTACCTCCACTCAGCCCCCACCCCCTTCCCTCTGGCCATCACCACACTGTTATCTGTGTCCATGGGTATACTTTCATGTTCTTTGGTTAATACCTTCCTTTTCTTTCATTCTGTTCCTTCTACCCAAGACAGCTGTCAGTCTGTTTTCTGTATCTTTGAGTCTGTTTCTATTTTGTTTGTTAGTTTATTTTGTTCATTGGATTCCACATATGAGTGAGATCATATGGTATTTGTCTTTCTCTGGCATATTTCACTTTGCTTTAATAACCTTCAGTTCCATCCATGCTGTCACAAAATGTAAGAGTTCTTTCTTTTTTTATGGTCATGTAGTATTCCATTGTGTAAACCAAATGTTTTCTTTTAGCTTGAGGAATAACCCTGCCATATCCTGCCAGTTTCTTAGGAATATTTTTTATTTTCTGGGCCACTTCTCTACGTCATCGCCCTATGATAGGATCAACCTTCACTTTCGATGCCAGCACCAATTCTTCCACCATGCCATATGGATTGGAAAAGCAGAGGCCAGGGTTAAAATTAAAAAAAGCTATCCAAAACCCAGTAAAAAGACTTACATTTTAAAGGGGATTTCATTTACCAGCTGTTTATATGTGGACAGTTTACTTACATAACTTCCCTGAGTTCCAGTGAAACAAATAAGGTAGCATTAGGTAACTTCTGGTGCACTTAATCTCAAGTATATTAAAGCACCAGCATTGGAGGTGTGAAATGAGTAACTTTAACTAAACAAACAGCTGTCCTTATCTTCACCTTTGTAATACTAGCCACCATCATTGTAGTTACTGTTGTTATTGTTATTGTTAGTCTTAAGTCTGTAATAGCTGATTCCCATTTCTTGCTTTATTATTTTATGTCCTTCAAAGACATGTACAACTACCCTCCCAGACACAAACTCAAATTTTAGGAATTTCTTCCTATTCTCAATGTTGTAACATAAATGCAATTCTAATAATTGTAGTAGTAGTTACGCACTTCCCTAAAAAAAATTTTAAGTGTGTCCCAAGTGTAATGGCACTAGGGAATGTTCCCTTTATATCGATAAGCTGTACATAATTTTTATAGGCACCTACTGCATATTTAATTCTTTTAAATTTCTTCCAATTATCTAACTCTGCACAATAGGTAATTTTTGAAATTTGTCAAATATTGGATTGTTAAGTACTGAAACTTGTTAAACACTATTATAACTGATAATGTCTGTGATAATGGGTGTTCTAATAAGTATGTGTGTAGGGACTTCCCAGTGCAATTTCTAGATGTGTCTGTAACTGACAGCATTTTGAGAGCATTCACCACGTACAACCAAAGATAAAAACACAGCTTAGTAAAAAACCTGAAATGCCTGATTGGTACACTCTGAGGTTGACTTCTAAATGTCGGCATTTCAACTTAACATACTAGTTGTTTCAAGATTACTACAAGTTTGATTTATTCATCACAATCTATTTTGAAACATTATACCAATTATATCTAAAATGTAAGAACCTTACAAGTTCTACTTACATTTAACTCCTCTCCGTTCCTTGTGCCAGTGTTTTCCCTGTTTTCCTATAATATACTGATTCCCAAAATTCATTGCTATTACTCATGGTTTAAATAGCCAGTTCTTTTTCTTTTCTCTGCTTTAATTTCTATTGACTAGTTTAAGTTTGCTTACACTTTTTCATATATCATTAGTGATATATAGAAATGCAGTTTATTTTACTACCTTAATCATGCATCCTGCAATATTTCTAAACTCATAAAATACTCTAGGAGCTCTGTCTACATAGGTGATGATATCCTTTGCAAACAATGACAGTTTTATTTGTTTCTTTACAATATGAATGCAGTTTCTTTTTCTTACTTACTTGCATTGTCTAGAACCTCCAGTACAATGTTAAGTAGATGTGGTAAGAGCAGATATCCTTTCCTTGTTCCTAATCTAGGGATAAAACATGGAATTTTTCACCATTAAATATGATTTTAACTGTAGACTTTCAAAGATGCCCCTCATTAGGTTGAACATTTTCCTTTTTTTGATAGAGCTTTTATTAGGAATGGATGTTGGGTTTTATAAAATATTTTTTCCTATGTATACTGATATAATCACATTTTGGTTGTTTTTAACATGGTTAATTACACTGATTGATTTTGAATTTTAACCCAAATTTGCATGCCTGTGATAAACTCCCTTTGAAATGTATTATCTTTTTTGTATATTGTTAAATTCAATTTGCTAAATTATTTTTAGAATTTTGGCATTTATATTAATGAAGAATATCCATTGGTATGTTTCATTGCCTTGTAACTCTCTTGTCTGGTTTTGGTATCCAGGACCTTTAAGTTACAGACAACCTCTCGGTTTTTGACTTGCCAGGAAAAATTTCAAGAGTGAGAACAAAGCAACTTTTATTTACGAAGAGAAATAGAAAGAGATCAGGATGTGGCACCACTGTGAAAAAAACAAAAAGTAAGCATCCAAGTGGATGCAGGCGAACTGGGGAGGGAGCTGCCAGTGTTGGCAGTTAGTTCTTGGGATTTTATGTGTTTCCAAGGTGGTGTTGTCTCCAAGCTTTGTGGCCCCACATTCTGACTCCACCTCCTGGTTGGGAGGGGTCTTGCTGTTGCGCCTTCCTATGGCAGGAGGGGTTTCCTGCCATCCATTGTTTCCCTACGATCACTCAGGGGGTTGGGGGAGGGGCTCTGGTGAGAGGACGTGGGCTCCCACTTCCTTGCTCCACTTGTTGAGACTTTTCTCTGACTACATGCTACCCTGCCTCAGGATTATTACTTAACATAAGTAGAGTATTAGAAGAAGCCTCTTACATTGCTTATAGTTAAGTAAGCCTAGCTTCTTTACAGCTCTGAGTGTTTTACATATTATGTAAGTTTTCTCAAGGCTTTAAAGGCAAAATACCTTAGAATTTTATTCGACCAGGGGCAAGAAAGTTGGTAGTAAAGTGGACAATTGTAGAAATACTGTCTAGTAAAAGGACTGTGGTAAAGGCACAGAATCTTTACTGATGCTACTTGCTATATATGGAAAATTGCTGTTCAATTATTATTTAAATTATGCTACTCTTATATATAGTCATGTATACTGATTAAACACCATCTGGAAGTTTGGGGGAAAGTAACTACCAATTTCCTTTATATTTTTAAATTAGCATTTAGTCTGAGTTATACTTATGACTTCATTTCTATTAAATATTTACAGATCACAGCTATTGTTGAATATTTACAACATTGGACATCATAAATTGGGTTTCAAAGAGAAAGGACAAAGTTGCCTATGCTTTCTTTGACACTGATGTAACTTTACAATTGCTTTATGGAGAGATATATTAACTATTTTTTCTTGTCTCAGTAACTAACACCAAAGTTGTGTATGATCTTTTTATATTTTTCTGTTTCCTTGGTTTGTTAAATTCTTGTGTATACATCTTCTTTAATAGCATCCTTCGGAGGGCAGTGTATTATAGTACATAAGGCCACATACTCAGGAGCTAGCTTCCTGTGTTTGAACCCAGCTCTACGCCAATGATGGGTCAGTGAAATCTCTGCACTTCAGTGTCCTTATTGTGCAATGGGAATAATAGGTTTTCTATTCAGAATATATACATGCACATACATACACACAGACACAAATAAGCCAGCAACACTGCCTGACATATGGTGAGCTCTAGATAGGTATTTGCTGTTAATGATTCTTCTTTCTTTTATCATTCACTGACTCTCTTTTTCCTTCGACTATGCCTTCTTGTTAATTTACACAGCCTTGTCTTCTGTAGTTTTATTCACAGCTGTTTGGCTCCGTACTCTAACCAGGGTTCTATTAAAGAAATCATTTTTAATTCTATCTAGTTATAAATTTTTATTTCCTAAAGTGTAAATTTTCCCTTTCAGACTAAAATTAACAACATTCTATGAGACCTGATATGTCTGAAATAGCAAATGCTAAATATTGTTAGCTATTATTTACTTATCATGCTGTATTTATTTGTCTTTATTCTATATAATCAACATATCAAGACTTTGGCAAATATTCAAGTAATACACATTTCTGGCACTGCAAATGGTTTAGCAGTTAATCATTTTCTTAATTTTTGTTTCAAAATTTTTACTTTTATCATGAGATCTTTATAAATTTTCTTGATTACTAGTTCTAATTGAGTTATAGTATATAACAAGATATATAAGAAAGGGTCCAGAAAACCATTGAAAACCTGTGCTCATGGGTAATGCTAGTTTCCGCATTCCTTGGCACCATGATATTGTGCCTCATCTTCTTGAGCAGAGTATTTACATTAAAAATAATGAAACTATTTAATACTTTGTGAAATGTAAGGATATATGTATTTCCTTCTATATATATCAGAAAGTTCAGTTATTTATGTATAAATGTATAATGTTTTATATCTTATTTCTACAAATTAGTGACATTGAATATTTGTTTTCAGAATTTCCAACCCATAGCAACGTTTTGTTCAATGGCAACATATGCAGTAATAAGATATGAATGCAGTGAGTATCAGTCGCTAAGGAGGTACTACTGTCTTGAAGTTGTCTCGATATTATCACTTGGCACCCTGCGCTTGCTCTGAGCCAATTTTTAAAAAGAGATTTTTATTTATTTAGTTTAGAGAGGAAGGGAGGGAGGAACAGAGGGAGAGAAATATCAATGTGTGGTTGCCTCTCGCGTGCCCCCCACTGGGGACCTGGTCTGCAACCCAGGCAGGTGTCCTGACTGGGAATAGAACCAGCGACCCTTTGGTTCACAGGCCTGCACTCAATCCAGTGAGCCATACCAGCCAGGGCTGAGCCATTTCATCAATGAGGTTCAGATAATATTCAAAGATATTTAGATTATCTTGGTGACCTTCACAACTCATTTGAGTCCATCAAAACAATGCATCCTTTCCCTCTTAAAAAAATGATGAGTTTGCATGCTTTTGGATGTATCTTGTGTTTCTAGATGGCAAAGCTTTCTCCTAGGAGGGTATATTTATATTGCTACTCTTTTGTATTTTGTTCAGATAGCCTGTGTCTGCTTTCATTACTCAGTAATTCAATTAATTCTAATTGTTTTTGTCTTTATTATTACCTCCTCCGATGGGAAGCTTCCTATTATAATATATTGGATGATTTAAATTTTTTCATTGCCTCTTTAGTAGGAACAATTTAAGGTATTTTATTGAGATGCAAATTTTATACTTTTAAAGTGTCATGTACCTGAATATATATGTTTAATTAAAAGGTGTGGGTGGAAGAAGGAAGGGACTTCAGAACAATTATACTATCTTTTTCCAAAATCATTTTCAGCAGACAGGGCCTTCTACATGAGCAAAATCGCTTTTATTATATTAGTTAGATATAAAAACAAAATTCAAGATAAACTGGAAACTGGGAAGCTAAAACTTCTTTTTGCAATTATTCAAGATATAAATTCAAATTCATTCTTTTTTTTTTTTTTCTTTCAGCCTTCCCCTCTTTTTTAGTTTCTGCTTGTCTACAACCAAGAATGCAGGACAAATATTTATATGGGATTTACAAGTTAGCCTTAGATAGTTCAATTTTATATCTAAGGCTTTGTTCACCATTTGAAAATTAAAATATAACTTGTACCTCTACTGATCATGCAATATTTGAGGGAAGGTGAGACACTTGTGCAGACTCCTGACAGTGCCCATAATCCATAGCCTGTTCTAAAGCTTTGTAGGACACTCCCTCCAAAATGTATATGATAGTTGCATATCAGCCATTTTAAAGGATCAGGAGGCATGAAAGATTGGTTGGGTATTTCCTGGTGTATGCGATTAGAAGAGTTGGGAGGTGGGGGTGTACAGAAGGGAAGGGATGCATGGGTACAGCATGGCGATTCTACAGCCGTGTAAATGGAGGAAAAACAAAGACTGAAAAAGATAAAAAGGGACATAAGAATATATATAATGTTTTTTTGCAAGAGACCAGCTTTCAGGGCTTTTTTCTTAATGAATCCACAGACCAATAGCCAATAGTGGGCCAAAATTCACACAAATGGGTAACTCATTTGTTATTGTAGAAAGTGGAGAGCTGGTCATTGCTATTTAATTTTAAAATTTCCATATATATATATATCTTTTAATTTTTATTTTATGCTTATTCTAGTGAATTATTCTTAGGTAAAATGCACATTTGCTTTAAAAATACACTGACACGATTTCAGATGGCAATCATCTTTTTTTTTTCCTCACTGAAAATATCAGTAAAGGAGCAGATGCACACTTTAACTGTTACGCAAAAATTACAGGTTCCCAAACCAAAAATAGTTCCCTTAATATGTATGTATTGTGTCCTTATTTTGCATTTATTCCTAAAATGTTGAGCCTGACAGTTGTTATTAATAGGTAGGTTGATTGTGGTTGTCTTCTTCATTCAGCTGAAGGACCTCTTGCTGCTTGTGAGCGAGATATTCCTCCATATTTGGAACCCAAAACATGAAAGTCACCGTATTCTTTATAATTCACCCTTGAGCTTTGGGTACATTTTCTTTTGCCAATTTATGTGGTGTTTGAGTTGTCTGTGTGGCTCCTGCTTTTTGAATGTAAAATCATTTTCCCTATGGCAAAATGAAATGAAGAAACAAAGAATTTTATACAAGTAATTCTACTCCACCCTCCAAATAAACCTTTTTTTTTTTCAGTTGTGTAGGGGAGAAATGACTATGTGAATTTACATAGAGTAAATCAGTTTTCAAACAGTAACCATGTTAGCATTAAAATAAATATTTCTGACCCTGTCATACATTTTTTTTCTGGAGGCTCTGTTTAAAAATAAAAATGATTTAAAATGCTTTCTTATTATGAAGGGCAAGTAGCGATTAATGGTTTGGGCTTGACTATAAGCTTCATGAAGGGGGAGGCTTGTTTTTTTTTTATTGCTGATTTCCCAGTACCCGGAGTTGTGTCTTGCTTGGAGTAGCTGACAATCACTAATAAATCAATATGCTATTGTCACTTAAAATTATTTGGTATCAGCTTGTATCATATTATAATCATTTTGTGGGAAAGAATGAGAAATATTCCCATATACATACATATAAATTGAAGAGACACTAGTCATTCCATTTAGCTGTTGAAATCATGTCCACAGTATCATGGCATTGATTCAACTGTGATTTAATACTCAAATAAATAAATTAATTAGGACTATTCTAGGTGCAGCTTTAAATGTTGATTTTTATCTGTCCTCCTCTTTCATTGAAGTGACATGTTAAAATCACTTTATTAAAATATACCTTAAAATTATGTGCATGCATTATACATTTAAAGTCATCTTAGAAAGTTTTAGAGTTAGTGGATCTTGTTTCTAAAACTTTTTAAAACTTAAGTAGAAGGGTAGAAGTTTGCTACAGTTCTCATACTACGTTCTTTTTCATATTAATAATATAAAAGTAACCAATGTACTTTTCTTACTAAAAGTATGAGGGCAAAAGCCTGTTTTTATTTTTATCTTTGTTTCCAAAAATTGTCAGTTTATGTTTTCTAAATTTTCCTATAAAATGTTCATGTCGTTATTTTGTATAAGGTAATTATTGATGGACATAGTGAATTAAAGACTTCTCTCTTTTATGCGTCTTTAATTACTTTAAGATTTATACACTTTAATAAAGCACATTATCCATTACCCATTTGGTTTATTTTTACCCTCAAGTGTTAAATTCATTTAACACTGGAATTAATTTATCATTGTGATAGAAAAATTCTGAGATATCCTAAATCAGCTTATAGCTGTCCAGAGAGTGAGAGAAAGACAAGAGTAATTAACCAGATAATAGCTGTGGGCCAGCTCACACAGGACTGCTCACATTCCTGAGCGTAGCTTGGAGCTTTGAATCGGCCTCCTGGCGGCTGTCTTAAATGAAGTAGCCACGACCACCAGATGCCACCGCATCCTGATTATGCATGAACTTGGAGGACAGTTGACCACAACCAATCAAAAGTAGTAAATATTGCTTTCTTAGGGACTGTGCAACTTTCCTAAAGCTGCCCCTGATTTACATTCCCCCCTTCCCCACCCCATTATCTGTAGCCAATGTAAATTGTTTCAAAATAACTTACCTTTCTTCCCTAAAACATAATGTACAGGGTGTGACAAAAGTAGGTTTACAATTGTTCATATGGAAAGTAATATAATAATAAGTAATAATACAAGAATAAACTCTGTGTTTCGCCTCCTCAGGACTGAAACCCTACTTTTGCCCCGCGCTGTATATAAGAAATCCCTGATGGCAGACGTGTTGCTTCTCCATCTGGCGCTGCCCCTGGTGGTTCACTCTGTCCCTCCCCAGGACCTGGTCCTTTCCTGGCTTGATAAGCTTTCTTTTATAAAAGCTTTTGACTATGAAAGTTTTCGTTTACTTGCTTAACAATTGAAATTAATATTTAAAAAGTCTTTTGCATTTTTAATTGTGTCCTATTTCTCGCAGGGTAAACAATTTTTCAGTCTGATAAAATTACAATAAGTTCAAAAGTCTAAATTTATATGAAAAGAAATGGGGTATGGATTTCTTTAAGGTAAATTTTCATAATTATTGTTAGGGTGGCCAGTGATGTGGGCTGTGAAAGAATTCACAAAGAGAAGAAAGTGCAGAGGAAAGTTTTGTTTTACTTTCCCAAGAGACGGAAAGGGCTCCCTGAGGAGATATGTACCAGTCTGAGGGGTGGGGGCTTCAGGTTGTTATTGGGTAATGGGGTGGTTGTAGAGCAGGATGTTTCAGCTGGGCTGCAACTTGTTTTCATGTTATTTGTGGGTACGGGCTCAGGTCAGGGTCTGGTCATGTGGTCTGGTAAGTCCTGTTTCATAAATTCCCCGAGCATCTGTGCCTTCAAGATGCTTCCAGTCATTTTCTGGTCCTGAGGATATAGGCTCATAAAACAATTAGGACCAGTCATCCTTTATGGGATCCAGGCAGCTTTGGGAAAGGGAGCCTGAGAAAGTGGCTTTTGTCCTGTTATCACCCATATTTTTGTTTTTCAGAATGTTGTCTGAATTCCAGTGTGTTTTTCTTCTTAATGCAAATATACTATTTTATTTCATGAGCCTCATAGAATTTTCTGCTAATCCATCTGGTTTAGAAGCTACAGCTTGATTTAACAAGGCGACATTATTTACTGTACTTGTTCCTGCAGCTTTTCCAATGTTTGCCCTATCTTGCCAATTCCGTCTGTGAATGGGTCAAATTACCATTGCCTTTCTGAAGAACTTGAAATAAGCGTTGGCAATCAGTGAGGCTCAGGGTTGCGAAGATTAATGTTTACAAATCCAAAGTGGTGACTCTAGATTTTAAACAAGGTGCCCAATTATTTAGTCCTCCAGGATAACTTTTAAAGATAGTAAAATGAGCTTCTTCTGAAGTTCTATTACCTCCTTCAGGCTTCTGGCACTTTACCTTTAAAAAAGCTGCAATACATTAAATAGCACACCTGTGGGCTTTAAAGAGTTAGTGCAAGCCCAGAGAGAACATAACAGTTACATTCAAAGACAACAATGTTATTATGAAATATATTTCCCTGATAAACATTACCTGAACATCCTTCAGGTCTGTCCTGATGATTATTTTTTGTTGTTATATTGGGTCATATTAGGAGAAAACCATAATCTGGATCTTTAAAATTAATATTTACCCTGCAATGTGGATGTTGAAAGAATGTTTTCTAACCTGTAAAGATAATGATATTGTTTTCACTCAGTTAAATATTCATTTTATTTGAGAGGCAGAAAGGTTAGCACTGGATTGGAGATTATGGAAAGATGAGTGTTGTCCCTAGGGACTTCTTTCTGCAAGCAAACAGTCACACCAAGTTCAAGTCATTAAGTAAAACGAGTACATTTCCAGAATGATATAGATTTTCAGAGGTCTTAATTAAAGTTCACAGAACTTTAGAAAATTGAGAAATGCCCTCTCTCGACACTTCATCTACTACGTTTGTTGATTGTCTGATTTAAACTGTGTTTAATTGGTTGGTATTAATATGCAACAGCGTAGAGATAATTAGAGTAAACGCCCTCTGTGAGGGGATTGGGCACTTTTCAGACAGGGGGAAATCAAAGGTCACTGATCAAAGTGTTCTGGCCTCTTCTGAAGATTCCGTTCTCCATGACTCCACCCAGGATTGTCCACAGTCTCAGGAGTCACCAAGATCAGACAGCGAGAACCACATGATAACTTACTAGCAGCTAACAGCTCTTCAATATACCATAGATATGTTGTCTAGTTTCCTGTAAGTAAAACATCTAGTCCTCAGTGAATTTCCTAAATCAAGGGTGGACAGGAAATTAACACCAAGGAGCCCAGTGTAAAAGCTAGTGAGTAAATTAGTGGAGGAATCAGAGGTTTCTATCTGTAGGTCTTGAAGTCTCTAACAGCTGTTCTTTGTTTATAAAAGTGATGCTTTTTCTGGCATCACACCGGAAATGTCCAGATTGCCTTCCAAACCAGATGAAACCCATGTTCTTTTGTTCTGTTTAGGAAAGTATCCTCTACTAGTATCCCCAGGTATTTGGGAAAAATACTAAAACTATTTAGTTAAGGGATATAAACAAACAAACAAATGAACAAACACCAATGCGTTAGCTTAATCAGCCTCTTGGCTCTAAACACTTAAAATGTATTTCATTAATATAGGGTTTAGAGGCTAGACACATTTTTCTTTATAGAGTCTTGCACTAGTCATTGAAATTGAGGCTGTTCTTTCAAGCACGCACTGTAAAGGTGGCATTTCAGATCAATAATATTCCATCTCACAGAAAAGGGCTCATATGTTGATCTGTCCCTATGGGGAAAGATTACTTTGGGGTTTCGATTTACTGCTTGGTTTTACTCCCCCCCGCCCAACAGAACTTCCTTTAGTTGTGACTCAGGATGTCCCTGATAGTGCTTTTAAAACCTGACAATTAACGTCCTGTCTCATAAGCTCAGCAGAATTTTACAAGTTATAGGTCAACGGATGCGCACAGAGCTGTTCGGAATGAGCTCTCGCCCTCATGTACAGAAGCAGTACAATCCTGTTCTCCTTCCTCTGCCCCAGTCCCAGAAAGCGAGAGTCTATTCCATAAACACTTTGAGCCTAATTGTGTTTGGGGGTGGACCAAATAATTTGGAGTTATATAGAAACACAACTTGACAATTTTTTTGCTGAAATTAAGCCATAGTCAGTCCATTCTCGGTTTCAATGTTATAGGAATATAAATCTTTTAGTAATGAAACTTTTCCCCACTAGAAATGTACTGTAAGGCAAAGAGCTTTATTTTAAATCTCTACTCATAATCACTGGAGAAGACCTACCAAAAACTTTTGTCTAGTTCATGTTACCAAACTCAAGGGGTTAGCTGCTTGGGGTGCTCTATTCAAGAACAAGATGTGGTTGTAGAAGGTAGTTCTGTTTACTTGTAGCAAGTAAAGAACACAAGGTATTTATATCCAGAGTTCTGTCTCCCAAAAAGGAGGCTTAGCTCTTGCTTATAAATACTATATGGTTAATTACATGTTGATTTCTTCTTACAGTTACCTGGTTAGGTTCCTGTCCAATTCCATTTGTTTACAGCTAAATCTGCAAAACACTGTGTAACATTAGCAACTACTAAAAGACATACACAGTTCAGTTTCATGATCCATTTTCGTGTAAAGGGGCATTTGTTGTGGAGATACAAGTCACTTCATTTAGGAAGAAAATTGAAATTAGGCCCAAAATTTTCGATGAAATGTACTTTCTCATTAAAGGAAAGAGCCATTCCAGGAGAGGCTTTACTGATCCCTAATGAAAACTTGTACTAGGAAAATTTAATAATTTAATTTTGAATCAATAGAAAGGAACTTTAATCTCTCATGTAACTAACTATAAACAATTACTTTGGGGTCACTAGGTTTGTATGAGAATTTGTTTTTTATTATTGCTCATGTTTTTAGCAGACAGACATAAATTACTGGTGCTTTTTCCATTAAAGCTTATATATTATTAGGGAAAGGGATGGGAAGGGGGGGAGGAGAGGGAGAAGGAAGAGAGGAAGGAAAGCCTAGCTAAAGGCAATTAAGGCTGAAAAGACTGCAGTGACTAAATAGAACATGTATTGGTATGTGTCAAATGCTTATCAGATATTTAATTCATAAGCATACACAGATTACCTATATAATATTAAATTCGTTGTTTTGTTTTTTTTAATAGAGGCCATTCAGTTGGTCCATAATCTCAAAAATTCGCTTCAAAATTTTACTATTTTGAATCCAAATAAAATTAACCCAATTGTTTTCTCGTTACATGTAGCACATCAGACAAAAAAGAAATGTTAAATACTTTTGCTTTTGTTGAATTAATAGGGTGCAGTTTTTATTTTATCTTGAGGCTATGTACCTCCTAATAAGTTATGATTAAAAAGATATAGTTAATATAAAATAGTGTAGGAAGAAGTAATTAAAATATCTTTGTTCCAATATTAAGGAAACTTGGTCTAATTTTTGTTGTTTATTTTCACTTTTTCAATCAATAATACAAGCTTTTTGTTTTTTCATCTTAAAAGTAAAAAAGATAGGAAGAATTACTAAGAAAATATTAATAATGGTAGAAGAATGGCACATGGATTATTACCTCTTTTAATAATTTGACAATAATTAAAAGCTTCGGGGTTACAATTTCAATGTTAAAAAAATAAATAAACTAAAATGAACTGTAGTAGCCACAAATGGAAGGACATTATAATCTTTATCAATGAGAAACAGATTTGTAAATCTCTAATCACTTCACTGTGATAAAAATTAGCTAAGATTTGCAGTTTTATTTAAGGGAAGATTACCTGACTGAATCATGTTCCTGTTTTATAGAACACAGTGTCCCAAATGGACTCAGCATGTATTTTGCCTACAAAACTCCCTGCAGGTTCAGTTCACCCTAAGAATGCATTGGTTTGTGGAAAAACTAGTTTATAAGAGGTAGATAACTAACCCAGAAATTGATGGTTTTTAAAGATATTGCATCAAGGATGACTGAGTACATAGAAAACATTTACATTTTTTAAATTTAGAATCCATAAAATAATTCCTGAAGAATCATAGGTAGGTCTTCTTCATTAATCTCTTGTGAGAACAAAGAGAATTTGTTTAAACACCCTGCAACATCGATATATGTCTTATTACTAATTGGAATAAATTCTTACTTTCCCGGTTTTAAGTCAGTGCCGTTCAAGATTTCTTTCTGATAATGTGGCAAGAGGATCCTTACTTTCATCTATTAATGTCATCTCTTGTGTGCCCGCAAAATTTGCCAGAACTGATTAGAGCAGATATTAAGTGATAATTGGACATTTAGTGCTCGTCAAACAGAAAGTGACAGATGGGGCACTAATTAAATTACAGTTCTGACATTATTCACAATGGTTTATGACTCTTCAGTGATGACCTTCATGCAACTCTTCTCCATATCCCCCCCTCCCCTTTGGCGGAGAAAGAAGGATAGAAGGTTGATTGATATAAGGAAAAACTCTCTCTTAAAAATACTACATAAAATTAAAAGATGTTGAAAATGTCTGATTTTTAAAGCTATCAAGGAAAAAAAAACATTTTTCCCCATGGTGAAATGAATAATCATAAAACAAAAAGAAAACTTACTATGAAGCTAATGAACTGGGAAGAAAATCTAGGAAATCCTAAAAAATATAGAGACAGATTATAATGACTCTATTTCTGGAAAAAGTAAAAACTGCTGTACTGATTTTGAACAAAGAAAAAATATAATTCTGATACAGGAAATAAGGATGCAATGATTTTTTTTTTATTAATGCCTTTTTTTGTTTGTTTGTTAACTCGAGCTTGCGTTATTAGCAACCTCCACCAGCTCAATGAAGAATCTTGTTGAAAAGAAAGGAGTAGGGAGAGGAATTAAAAGAAATCCTAAGCTATAGTTGCTGAACCAGAACTGCATTTTCTTTTTCAATTAAAAAAGAAAACACAGTGTTAATTACTTTCTAACTTTAGTTTCATTAATTTTACTCCAGTGTTTAGTAATCTTCAAAAAAAAAAGTCTCAAAGACTTTTATGCTTAGTTTTATGTTCTAGCAGTGAACTAACTTCTGTCTAGTGATTAGCCACAGTTTAAATTTAAAAATATATCATTTTTGTCATGTCTCTTTCCCGTTATTTTCTAAGCATTTTTTTCTGCTTATCTATATACAGAGCTTTTGTTACCAGTAATGGTGAAACTTAGATCTGATGACTAATTATAACATTTTAACTCCCCCCACCCTGCACACACTATATTATTTATATTAATGATGTGATCACTTCAACATGCAAAGGTATGGAAAAGAAAGTGAATGAATATAGAATTTATTTAGACTACTTTACTTAAACATGTTCTTTAGTTTAGACATGATAATTAATTAACAAATTAATATAAAGGATTAAATGGAATTAAACATAGAGACAGAGTTCAAATTGGCCTTGTTATCTGTGGAAATTTGGAGAATTTCTTTTCCCTATAAAGCCTTAATTTGACTTCAGTAAGTGTTTTATAATTCCTTTCATATCTTCAAAAGTCTTATATTTATTATGGACGACTTTTATGTTTCAAGTCAGTACAATCAATGTACGTCAATAGCAGTTTACTTTTAAAGACATTTTAATACAATGCATTACTAATAGCATAACATTTTTCTGTGTTGCTCAAAGAAATGCAAATATATTCACTAACATAGCTGAAGAACAGTGTTTAGGAAAGTGTCTGGCTAACAGCAGGCTACTCGGCTACTCGAAACCTTCACATATTTCTAGCTTTCATGATTTCTTGTTGGATATAAAAACTGCAGCTGTGGGTGTTGAAGACATTTGCGTATGTTTTAGTAAATACATGTTTTTTTAGAAGGGGTCATAGAAATTATTTAATCAGCTTGAGGAGAACCTAACATGATCGAACTTGTCAATTGTCACAATCACTTACTGGTGGGCCAGGCTCAGGAGCCTAAATCTTCGACTATCAATGTAGCAATCTTTTGGTTTTCTTAAGTGACAGTAACAACTTGTTTACCTAAGACTGAGGGAGGGAAAGTTGTTTTTGTCTTTTTGTTTTTTTCTGGGCCATATGGCCTGTGTTGCAACAACTTGACTCTGCAACCATAGAGAGTATGTAAAATCAGCATGATTGCATTCCAATGACAGCATATTTTTAAAAATCCTAATCTGTACACTTAAAAATGGTTAAAAGCATACATTTTATGCTATGGATATTGTTCCTACAATAACCAACAATGAAAAATTCTAAGCAGATTATTTTTCCCTTGCCCGTATTGTAACAGAGAGTCAATCAACTGGATACCTACTCTTAAAATGTTAATGCAATGGCCAGCATATGGTTTGCATAAAAAATTTATTTGTCAAAAGACTGGAATGTGATAATGCAAAATCAAGAGAAACCAAATGATTATAGTAGAGATTTTGGGAGGGCATCACCTGGAAATCTGAAGCCTGTGCCTCAAGAACCCTGTAATTATCACATATATGTTTCAGCAGGAAAGAGGGAAACCCACCTGCAAAAGAGCTTTGTGTTAATATATTGTCTACTTTACACCCTTCAAAATAAAATACCTATAATATTTAGCATAGATTTATTGTTGGCGGAAAAAAGATAAGATCCTCAAAGAAATCAAATATTTTCCTTTGTTATTCTCGTTTTTTTATGGAAAACCTCCAAAATATAGTTTTTAATGTAAACCCACACGGATGCTTTCTGAAGAAATTGATCATGCTCACTTTGGGTTTATTCTTTCTCTCCCAATATGATTTAAAATTTGGTGAGAGCTGGTTAGATATAAATCACCTTCTCAAAATTTCCTGTTTTGATGTATAAAATCATAATCTTCCAAAAGTCAAATGCTATGAGAGTGACCCCAGGATGACAAGTAGGTGTTACTGAGAGCAACCCAGGCCGCGCTGATACCCATCTTAGAGGATCAGTCTAGAAAAAAGGTGGTGAAAGAGCAAATTTTGGTTTTTCCTAGTATTTTTTCATATATTTATTGAGACACAATTGAGATATGATTAACTATACGTATTTAAAATACATAATTAGTTTTGACTTATGTCTACATTTATGAAACCATCACCATGATTAAGGCAAGGACCATATATCTCATCTCCAAACTCCAACAGTTGTGCCGCTCTGAAATCCCTCCCTCCTGACCTTCCAGTTTCTCTGTCATCCCATCTTCAGGGAATCACTAATCTAGTTTATTTCCCTCTATATTAATTTTCACTTTCTAGAAATTTTTTCAAATATATTGACTCACAGTACATATGCTGTTTCTGACTGGCTTTTTAAATAAAGCGTAACTGTCTTGTGATTAATCTATGCCATTAGGTGTAGCAATAGTTCACTTATTTTTATTACTACTATAGCTCATATTATAACTATTCTACAAGTTGTTCATCCATTTAACTGTTTATAAGCATCTGGGATTTTTATACGTTGGTTGTTATAAATAATGCTTTTATTAACATTTATAGACAAGTTTTGTATGAACATACACTTCTTTCTCATGGATAAATGCCCAGGAGTGAACTGACTAGGTCACATACTGACCCATATTAAGTAAGAGTTGCTGTCTCCTAATGTTTTTGATCCAAGTTATTCAGTAAATAAAGGAAATCCCAAGAAATTCCAACTCAGCAGTTTGAACCTACATTAGCTTTGCATACCTCTTATTTCTGGGCAGATGCAACAGAGGGTTCCATGCACATGACTGAGACCCACATTATCAATGTTCTGTAGCTTCTCTCTACTCTTCTCTCTCAGCGCTTCCTTCAGAGCTCAGACATGGTGTCCTTCCACATTCAGGATCAGCAGCCGGAAGAAGGGTAGTTCACACTCTGCCAGCCCGCCTTATGGGTTTCAGATTTGATAGCTATTACATTCAGGTGAGACAATTTAAGTTTCTCTCTCTCTCTTTCTCTCTCTCTGTCCCTGCCTGTCTCTCCTGTTGATTCTGTTTCTCTGAGAATATTAACTGATACCAAAAACACACACATGTATACACAAAGTGCACAATGTAAATATACACAAATGAACACAAGAAGAGGACTGGGGTTCAAAAATGGAAGGGTTTCTTGGGAGATAATTGTCCTCTGTGGAAAAAGTTCACTGACTTTCAGTAAAGTGGTGTGATTGCCTATTTCATATTATGTAAAAAATGTTTAGGACAAGTTATTATTGTTTCCCTTTATTTGAGAAATCACAATGTGTAAGATGAGAAACTACAAGCATACTCTGGAGCAACTGGAGAATTTTATTTTTCATTACGAAGTTTCTATTTCAAACAAAAGAGCTCTAAAAACTGAAAAGAGGGATTTTTTTTTATGAGATTGAAAGTTTAGGTCTCCATAGAACACTTATGAGATTTAAGTACTAAAAGTCCATTCCACAAAGTAGAATCCCAGTGACACAACCGTATTTAATTCATTTCTACATGAGGTGCCACTTACAACATTGTGGGTAGGAAAAAGAAGGGAAACAGTCTATGGTTTAATTTAAGAACTTGAGCCTTGACACTCTGGGAACCTCTATTATTCTCAGAAATAAGAGGCAAAAGCAAAACAAAAATACTGGAAGCTTAAGACACGAAGCTTCTAACTCTATTTAAATTCCGGCTATACCAATTTGTTGTTTATTGACTGTGTATACGTTCAACTGACTCAGTCAAGAAGACAGAGGGTTTATTATTGTACAGGGTAGGGCAAAAGTAGGTTTATAGTTGTGAGTGTACAAAACACAGGATTTCTTCTTCTGTTATTATTTATTAATGTATTATTTTCCACACAAACAATTGTAAACCTACTTTTGTCTCACTCTGAACATACAATTTATAAAGAAAACTGTGATTATTAAACTAATTATTTCTGCCATTTTGGCAACTTTCACTATTTTTTGTGGCTGAATTAATTGGACAGCGACTGGTTTCAGTGATTAAAAATACCAAGTAAATAAAATTGTCTTTTGTTTAGCCATTTCATACCCAGTTGCAGATTGTCTTACTTTGGCAAATTCTACATCATAGATCTAGTGGAGGATAAAATAACAAACAAGGCAAAAAAATGAAAAGGGCTTATTAATGCAAATAATGGGTAAAGTATTTAAAATAATGTTTTCATTTTTTAAAAGTAAAATATGTTGTATTACTAACACATGAATTGATTTATTTAAGAACATGCCTATATGATTAACCAATGTTTATAATAGGGAAAAAAATTAAAGTTTATAAGGAGCCAAGAACTATTCTCTGTGCTTTATGAATCGAGACTTAACACTCATAAGAACCCTTTGAGTTCAGCATATTTATTGCCCCCAGGTTATTGATAATGACCCTGAGGCAGAAATTGATTAAGCATCTTTCACAAAGTCTTACAGCCCAAAAGTAGCAGAATCAGGCTTGGAACTCATGCTCTGTAACTACTGAGTCCAGCTGTTAAGCACTACACTATATACATTACCTCACTGGATTAACTTTATATATAAATGCAAAGATCTGTGCCAGCTTTCCTTTCCATGTTTTTTTTTAAGGTTTTATTTATTTACCTTTAGAGAGAGAGGAAGGGAGGGAGAAAGAGAAGGAGAGGAACATGCGAGATGTGCAAAGATCATTTGCCTCTCACATGCCCCCAACAGAGGACCTGGCCCACCAACTAGGAATATGCCCTGACTGGGAATCGAACTGGTGACCCTTTGGTTCTCAGGCTGGTGCTCAATCCACTGAGCCACACCAGCCAGGGCTTCCTTTTCGTTTTTAATGAAGATGAGAATACTTAGGGTTTAAGTAAAGCTACTGTGGAATTTTTAAGAATTGTACTGAAAGCAACAGCACTGCAAAGTCATCTCTTTCTCAATAATGAGGCTATGAGCCAGACTTCTAGTTAGTTAGCCAGTCATTTAAACACCTTTTAAAAAAGTAATAATCACAGCAGGATGACAACAAACATATCATTACATGTGAACTACATGAGGCATGCCCACTATACTCAATGTTAAATGATTCTTGGTATGTCACAGGGCTAAACATCACTCTATTGAGCAGTGACTGGTGTCCCATTAAAGAATATATTTCACAATACCTCCCAAGTTAGGTTCAATGGAGCCACCAAACCCCAATAGGAAACTTACTTCCCATAGTCACAGATTCTCTCCTCATAAATAAATTTTGTTTTCTCCATCAAGCCTTACTTTCTTGTTGTTTTTTTTTATTTTTTAAGATTTTATGTACATATTTTTAGAGAGAGGGGAACGGAGGGAGAAAGAGAGGGAGCGAGACATAGATATGACAGAGAAACATTGATCGGTTGCCCCTCTATGCACCCTAATGGGAGACTGAACCCACAATCCAAGCAGGTGCCCTGACTGGGAATTGAACCCATGACCTTTTGCTTTGTGGGATGATGCCCAACCTACTGAGCCACACCAGTCACGCAAAGTCTCACTTTCTATTTTGAGTTCCAAGCATTTATTTATTTTCCCCTTTTAGCATTATTGAGAGATTTCATGGCATAGCTGGCATGCTATAATCAATTTATGGTTTACTTGGTTTCCTTTAGTTGGAAGGTCAAGAGGTCAACCTCTGTCATGGTGTGAAATAGATTAAAAACTTAGATACCTTGATCTTCTCCCCTTGAATATGAAAATAAAAGGCTTATTTAAAAATTCCTGAAATCATGGTAATATATTCACTTAAAATTAAAGGAGCATCAAACATAACAACAGTGAACATTTTCTGTATCTCATCCCATGTGATGCTTTCTCACATCATGAGATGCATTTCATCACATCATGGGATGTTCTCCATA